>PVIR01023161.1:0-27346 GCA_004026965.1 Petromus typicus | reverse complement strand
ATTAGTTAACTGTAGCTCTTTACATGGGGTGATCTGGCCCAAAGGTAGTTGCAAGTGAAAATAACAGAGCCTGCTCTTCGTTGCAGCCTTAGTAAGCTAAGCTCTTGCAGAGAGAGTCCTGTGCTGGATGGAGAGGAGAGATGTGCTTCAGTTTCCAGAAAAAGCTGTGACATATTTTGATGGTTAAGAGAAGCTGTGTTTCTTTCACAGGTTCATTAATAATGGTGTGATTGAGCAGAGAGGAGATGCCGGCCATTATGCTGAAGGTCTTAGAAATGGAGGAAACTTAAGCAGCAGGAGTTGTGTGTGGAGGGAAGAACACAGCACACCTGCTGCATGTGTCAGCTGACTCCACCTGGGCCACACCAGTGAACTGCCTTCTCGAGACCACAGACTCACTGCTGATTGTGTTTGGAATATGGACTCCACCTGCAAACCAGGTGATTTCTGTCTCAACATGAAAATATTCCAAGCCAGTCAATTCCAGAAATCCTCTGCATTTCCAAGTGGGCATTTTAAAGGAAGAAATTGGCCATCAGGTGACTGGGAAAGGATGCAGGAGGTGCTGGGTCTGTGGTCAAAGTGGGTAGAGACAAGGGAATAGGCTTCCCAGGAAGACAAGCAGAAAGGGTTCTCAGGGCCGCCAGGGGAAAGTGCCATGCTGGGATCTGTTCCTACAGAAGTTCACAGTATGGAAAAGGGGCACAAGCTCATCCAAGTGCACCAGGAAGAAATATGTGTACCTTCAGAGGCTTAAACCATTTCTCTTCTTAGTGTAAAGCAATATGAGATGACCTGGAACATCGTTTTGAAACTCACATTTGCTCTGTATTGACAGAAACACAAAGTGGATGAAATATTATAAAAGAAGGGGAGCAAGTTTATTCTGCACATCCCAGGAATCATCGCCCACTTTTCCAAAACATGACCTCAACATCCATGTGAGAAGGAGAGTCCTCTGCTGGCTGGACCATCGGTGTCCATTTTCTGTGCACATTGTATTTTTTATACTAGTGGTCCTTGCCTCTTTCCCCACACTGAGCATGCGTGTAGCACACACAGACACCTTTAGGAGGGCTCTCTAAAAACTGTTTTGAAGTAATCAGCAACATGAACTTCTTATTTTTTAAGGTATTTCTAGCTGTTTTGTGAAAGAGTTGGTCTACAACAAGCAAATTCAAAACTACCAAAAATAAACAAATCTATTTACAGTTTTAACACAGACAACCAGGGCGACATGAGTCCATGTAAACAGAAGAGATGTGAAGACTATACAGTGTACTTCTCTGCTCCTAATCCTGCAGTACCAAGTCCTGGCTCAGAAGGGTAGAGGACCCGTGACCAGCAGGGGGCAGACAAGAACTCCTATAAAAAAGTCAAAGAAAGTCAGATGCTTGGGCAAAGTGACTCCCGGAGCAGAGCTTGGTATCCTGGAGAATTATCATTTGTCTTCCACTCACTGTCTTCCTCATCTGTGAAAGAGAACGAAAGCTGTGATTTGGGTCTTGAATAACCCCTCAAAGGCCATAAGTATGAGGCTGGGTCCTCAGCCTGTGGTGCTATTGGGCTAAGAGATGGAGCCCAGGGGCACGAAGTGAGGCCCAGGGCCTGCGCCTGTGAGCAGATGTGGGGACACTGCCCCTTCCTCTGGCTCCTTTCTCACCTCCCTGCTGCAGGAGGGTGTGCAGACCTCCCCTGCTGCATGGTGGTGCCCACCTGCGCAGTTCTGTGTCCCCACAGGGTTACAGTGATGAGGCCACATGCCATGGGTTGAACCAACAGAATGCTTTCCTTTTCGTGAAGTGATTAGCTCAGAGATTTTGCCACAGAGGCTGAACACTGAAGAACAGTCTGTACATGTTGCTCCTTTCCACGGTACTGAAGTGTAGGTCAAAGTCAGAAAGCGATACGTGCCAAAATAAACCTCAATAAGCTTTACTATAGAAATTCGATTTCTAAGTATGTTTTTCCGTTTATAATTTCATATTCCATGCAGAGGGCAGTGGCTTCTAGATGAGAAAACAAAGTGGAATTTATCGCCTTTCTAATTTACATAATCTATAGAACTGAAGCTAATTAGCACTTTAAAAAAAAAAATTTGTCCTCCATGGTGGGGGGGTATTACAGCTCTGAACCTGAAACTATCCTATAAAGCCACTGTGATAAAAACTACATGGTACTGGCTAAGTAACAGACCTGAGGATCAATGGAGTAGACTAGAAGATCCAGAAATTACTCCAGATACACTGAGCCACCTCTTCTTTGACAAAGGAGCCAAAAATCCTCAATGGAGGAAAGATAGCCTCTTTAACAAATGGTGCTGGAAAAACTGGGCTTTAACTTGCCAAAGACTAAAACTAGATCTAACTTTTTCACCATGTACCAAGCTAAAATCAAAGTGGATAAGAGACCTAAATATTACAACAGACACTCTAAACCTGTTGCAAAACAGATTAGGTAAAACTCTCAAAGACATTGGCTTAGAATTGGCTGAAGAAATAAACAAATGGGACCTCATTCTTTTTTTTTTTTAGGTTTTTTTTTTTTGAGACAGGGTTTCGCTTTGTGGTTCAGGCTGGCCCTGAGCTCAGCCTCAAACTCACATCACAGCAATCCTCCTGCCTCTGCCTCCCAAGTGCTGGGATTACAGGCATGAGCCACCATGCCCGGCACTGTGGTATGTGGTACTGGTTGCTGCTGGGTGTGAGTCTCCACACCCAGTATAAGTATGTGGTTATTGGGGATCGAACCCGGGCCCTTGCACTTGCAAGACAGGCGCCAGAACCACTGAGCTAAATCCCCGGCCCAGGACCTCATTCTTTTAAAAAGCTTCTGCACAGCACAGGAAACAACTAACAGAGCAAAAAGGCAACCAACAATGTGGGAAAAAATCTTCACCAGCTGTTCCTCAGACAGAGGGCTACTATCTAGAATATATGAAGAGCTCAAAAAAAAAAAAAAAGAAAAAATCAGCCCACCCAAATTTAAAGACCCAATTCAAAAATGGGCATCTGAAATGAACAGATATTTTTCATAGGAAGAAGTAAGAGCAGATATGAAGCATATGAAGAAATGCTCAACATCATTAGTCATTCGAGAGATGCAGAGGAAAACAGCACTGAGATTTCATCTCACTCCACATAGAATGGCTGCCATTTCAGATTCAGCCAACAGCAAATGTTGGCGAGGCTGCGGAGAAGGAACCTTCTCCACTGTTGGTGGGACTGTAGACTCATACAACCCCTATGGAGATCAGTTTGGAGGTTCCTCAAAAAGCTAGGATTGGAGGTCCCATTTGACCTGGCCATTGCTCTGCTAGGTATATACACGCAAGAATTAAAAGACTCATATCACAGTGACATATGTGTACGCATGTTTACAGCAGCTCAATTTGTGATTGCTACATCTTGGAAACAACCCAAGTGTCCATCAACTGGATACTGGATAAAAGCTGTGGTTCTTTTACAGAATGGAGTATTACTCTGCCATAAAAAATGATAAGTTTGAATCATTTATACTTCAATGGACATACCTTGAGGATGTCCTTAAAAGTGAAATAAATAGGCCACAGATAGGTAATATTGCATCTTTTCTCTGGTATGAGAAAATAAAGATGTAAATGAGTCCTGGAATGTATGTTATATATTGTGAAATAGAAAATGCTCAATGTAAAATAGGGTGAAGGGGGAAAAATAATGAGATTATAACAAAAAAGTAAGGAAACAAATTTTATGTATATGGGGTGGTAGTAGGGTGGGTAGGGCTATGGGAAAAAATGAGAATTAAGTTGTGTCTTATACTGGTACAAATCCCCATTATGGAGTGCAATCATGATGCATATATGTAATGTACCAATAAAGATTTAAAGAAAAAAATCTGTCCTCAAAGTTTGATGAACATTCAGGGCTTTGAGAGTGGAGAGGCGACCTTGACACCACGAACTCATACGTGTGTAAAATACAGCCGGCTCCCGTCAGACACAAGTCAGAGTTGCCCAAGGCTTTCCACAAGAGCACCGTGCAGCAAGAGCAGGTCTCAGCACAGGCTGTGCTGGCGCCCTTGGGAAATCGGCCGCAGCTCCTTTCCACTCTCATGGTAATTCATGGAAAGACAAAGTTGAGCATCACTCACATCCCCGGAATAAGTGGACTTTTGATTTCATCTGGCTTTGGTGGCATTTCAAGAAGGGAACTAATGCAGATACATGTATAATACATGTATGAGACTACTGTTGCGGTCATGATCAGCATATTTCATAAAGGCTTGGTAGAAATGGCATCTTTAACACTAGCCCAAAAATAGTAGCACCGCTATATCGATGGAATGGTGTGAATCATTTTTTTACATTCATGCAAGTGAGTGGAAGATAGACTAAAAACAAATCAATCATCTTGTAAATTGAAAACAGAGGAGTTTATGGAAATATTTGCTATGAGAAAACCACTTCCCAGATGAGGGCTTGTAGAGGGTCCATGAACAGCTTGTGAGAACAAGTGTCTTCCCTCCCTGGGAACAGAGCATTACAAGAGCACATAAAACTGAAAGGGAGATAATTTAAGGGGCATTAATTATTAAGAGGAGATGGCAAGTTAAAATGTGGTGAGGATCAAACCTCCAAGCGCTGTAACTCCACATTCTGACGTCTGGAATTTGATTGGTGCTCAGTGTGGTTTTATCGATGTATCAGCGGTGAAAATTCCCTCAGAGCTGCAGCCCTCGGAAAAGTGCACAAAAGGCTCCTTTTATGTTGTTGGGAAGTTGTATTTTATGCAAACGAATAATGTACTTCTCAGGAGGGGAAATGAAAGAAAATGAAGGAGAAAAGAAGTTATAACATAGGTGCTACATGTAATTAAAATAATCATGGCAATGAATTGAAGGACTGAAATATAAATCCCTCTAGGGAAGACACTTGTAAGGAAACCCAAGAAAAATACTGAAGGCAGATAAGCTCTTGAGAGATTGAGGCTAAAGTCTATGTGTTCCACATTTGATTCATATAAGAGAAATCTGAAGGAAAAACTGATTAATGCTGAGTAAGATACTAATCAGTATTCTCCCCGATCCCCAAGCAATACCTTGCTTTCACTTATTCTTGTGAAGTAGGAGGAATTACATCATTCCTGCAATGAGAAAGTGACAGATCGAAACAGTTCTAATTAGCCTGGATAATGATTTTCAAAACCTATCAGTCTTGCATGAGCGTTGAGGAAAAGTTTATTGTTGTCATAGCACCGCAGTCCCACCTCTAGTCCCAGCTCTACCAAAGGCAGCCTGTGCCCTTCCCTCCTGCTGGGGCTGGGTCTCACACATGCTCAGATGGCGCAGGAGTGCGCCTCCTCTCTCCTCCCTCATCACAGGGGTGAATGCCATCTTCCCTGACCCCCTATGCCCGTCTGCTCTTTCCTGTTGCCCGAAGCCACAAAGAAGCTGAAGTGACCTTCTCATTGGCACCTGGATCTGATCACCAGGCCACCTGTTTGCAGTACTCCCAGGACGCTGATTGTGTGCAGATTAAAAAATTCCTCTTGGACCTTCGGAGGACCCGTGACCTCCAGATCTAGTGCTCTCTCTGTCCCCGACTCTGACATAGCATCCTGCCATTCAGAAAAGCCCAGTTGCTATGGCTCCTGGCTCATCTGAAGATGTCACCTCTTTCTGCTCTCCCAGCCTGGGCCGCCCCTCCCAGTTCACCTGCCTCAGTCCCACACACCTGCCATGTGTACGTGAGCATCGCCTGAGCAGGTGTCCTCAACCCCAGCCCCTGCCATATCCTCCTTGTATGCTTTCCACAGTTTCCTTTATGACTACCACACTCTACTCTTGCTATGTTAATATTCTTATGTGCTTGGTTCTGTCTTTCAGTGCAATAAAATTTCACATTTGAGCTCAGAGCTTCAGCCTAAGAATTTAGAGGACAAGTTCAATCCACAATAGATACTTCCACTGGTGTGTGCGTGTTTCGTTTTCTGTTTCCATAGAGGTGAAAATTGTCCTTTGATGTCCTGCCTGTGTCACTGGACTGATCAGTCTTTGTCTTTGAGGAAGCACCGGATAAGTCGGTGAACACCGCTGAGCTGTGGAGAGATGTATGGTCTGTGATTCTGGAGGATGGAAATCCAAAGGCAGACGCCCTGGATTAGTGTAGAGCTACCAGCAGGCCCGGGTCTTGGGTGGCTCTGGGGCGGCCATCACCTTTCCTCCTGGTTCCCTCGGCCACTGCTCCCACCCTGCCCAGCAACTCATCTTTCTCTGACTCTACAGAGCTGCTCTTTTGAAGAACCTCATCACATCTGCAGTACATAATGCTTTCATTCCTTGCGTGGAGTTGGTATAAGCATCTAGTATTTTTTTTGAGACATCACGGAGTTCATAGTAGCCTTGAGCATGCTCCAGGGCCCAGGCTGGCTTGAACTCACTGCTTCCTCCACGTCCTGAGTGCTGGGCTTACAGGTGTGTGTCAGCAGCCTGGCCCACATGACATTTCTAAGTCCGTGTAGGGTTCCTTCCACTATCTCCTTCTTTCCTCCATGTCTTGGTGTCCACCCCTACTTCTTGTTATCTATCTTGTATTTTGATTTTTATTTTACGTAGATTTATATTTCAGAGAAACCATGTGATATGCCAGTTTGTGTGTCCCCTTTTCTTTGTCCATATATGCTGGCCTTATCTTTCAAATAAACAAATGGAAGTTGTACATGTTCCTGTGGAAAATGTTTTGAAACTAGGCTGAGGCAGAATTGAGATAATTAACATATGCATCAGCTCATGTATTTATTTTCCTGGTGAAAACACATTTGGTGATTTTTAAGATTAAAATATCATTTACATGGGCCGGGGAGTTAGCTCAGTGGCTCTGGCGCCTGTCTTGCAAGTGCAAGGACCCGGGTTCAATTCCCTGGTAACCACATAACAATACTGGGTGTGGAGGCTCACGCCCAGCAGCAGCCAGTACCACATACCACAGTGCCGGGCGTGGTGGCTCACGCCTGTAATCCCAGCACTCGGGAGGCAGAGGCAGGAGGATTGTTGTGATGTGAGTTTGAGGCTGAGCTGAGTGCCAGCCTGAACCACACAGCGAGACCTTGTCTCAAAAAAAAAAAAAAAAAAAATCATTTACAGTGACCCTGCCATCTGGTGGGTTACTTTAACCTGCTCCTCCTGCCTACCTGAAATTTGGTGGCTCTCTCGTCCACCTCCTCCACCACCAGCCCCTACACACCGCTGCTCCACCCTGGTCTCTCCTAGTCCAGCTCTCGGGGATGTGTTTTCTTGTACGTTTTGTGGCGGAGCGAGCTCTGGAAAGTCCTCCATGCTGGTCCATGACGTCTGGGCGGGATCTCCACACCAAGATCCTTCTCTTGGTCACATGTGCCAACTTCCATGTGCCACGCAAAGCTGCCTTTGAGTGGGCATCAGGGAAAGATTTAGCCTCGACTTACACAGGCAGCACAGCCGGGGGGGTGGGCTGGCCTGGGCTCAGAACTCACTCCTCAGGCGGCCCTACTCTGTCCTCCGTGCAGCACCGAAGGTCCGTTCTTTCCAGCAGGGTCCACTGAATTTCTGCCAGAGCCTGAGAGCAGGGAGTTCAAATTTTCTGTACTTTGATTATGAAGCAAAGATGTACCTTTATTTGCTTTTCCCATAACCACAGTCATGTACTTTAATATTTAAGTTTAAAATCTCAATGTCATGCATCAAACTGCCATATTCAGAGTTCAATTTAAGATATAAATGTCACCCCTATGAAATCACTGTATTTAAAAATATATGAATGCCATAGTGTCTAATTTTGTTATTTTTAATGTTTCTTTTGTTAGGAGAAGTGTCCTTCAGTGCAAGCAGCTGAAAAGCATTAAATAAAAATGCAACCATAAATATTTGACAATAAGAATATGTGGATGAAACAGTTGCTGTCTTTCTGGCTTGTCGACTATCCCAGGGCACAGTATCTGACAAAAGCTCAGACTTCGATCACATTTCACTGTCAGAACTTTGCAGGCTGGCTCCTACAAATTACTATGGCCTCAGATTCTCAGACTTTCCTGCTAGAAAGTCACACAATATGAATGATAATGGCAACTACACAAGGAGTTCTCCAAAGAGAATAAACTCAGTTGCCCTGAAATAAAAGTCAAATTAAATGCCTTCGAATTAGGTCATTTTACTTTCCTTTTAAAAAATAATTTTATACTCACTAAAGGCCTTTTTCCTTTGTTCCTTTCTTACGGTAACAGAAGAGTCTCTAAGGTGGAGATGTCCACTTGCACTGGACAGAAAGGTCTGGCCAAGGCAGGGAGCCATGGTGCTGGTGGGGCCTGTGCGGCCCCTGGGTCTCTGCTCTTCCTGCCTCAGTGGCGGGGCTCTGAGCTTTGGAAAGCGAGGCCCTGCAGCGAAGCAGGCAGTGTGAGGCTCTTGCAGCACCTCGTTTTCCTTGGGACACGGGGCAGAGGACCGCTCATCGCGGGGCTCAGGATTCCACACGCTCGGACTCTCCTCCTGCCCTGCGTCCTTGGCACTGCAGGCTCTGGCTGGACTTCTGAGCTGCTCAATGGGATCTGGGAGTCGAGGAACCTGAGGCCCGGGTACTATCCTGCCTCTGTATTACTGAGAACAAAGGAGCTCTCCCTATGACTTGGGGGCTGTGCACTTCCTGTCAGCATCAGAGAGTAAGTCGGATTGACTTGTTCTCCCTGAGTTGCCCCAGGGTAGACATGGTGCTAATCATAGAGAGGAAGTGAGCAGTCACACGGTGATGGGGAACAATAAAACCACCAGTTTTTCTGGTCACTTACAAGATAATTTGTGTTTTGTAATAATAAAATGGGAGAGAATAATTTTGATTTGAGAATTTCAATATTTATGGTTCGTAACCGTAAATGCCTCAGTTTTAAGACCTTGTTCTTTTCCAGTTATGCCCTGTTTAAATAAAGATGGTTGTATTCAGCCATCAAAATAAGTAGGTAAATCAAAAATACAGTGTATCTAAAGATAAAATTATTCTAGTAGAAGATATATTTCCGTCAACCCCTCTCAAAGTACTTCCTGTTGTTGAGAATGCCTGTACCTCATCATTAGCGCTGCTCTCTGAAGCGGTTGCTAAGTCTTCTTTCCTTGGTGCTTCATGATATGATAATCAACGTGGATGTTGCTGTGGAGCAACTTCTGACAGAAAGGATGCTCCTAAAACACAGTGCGATGTCTTCGTTGACCTTACTCACCCGATCTGGCAAATGGAGCAACTTCTTCTTTTTTTTTTTTTTTTAGGTTTTTTGAGACAGGGTCTCGCTTTGTGGTTCAGGCTGGCCCTGAGCTCAGCCTTCAACTCACATCACAATCCTCCTGCCTCTGCCTCCCGAGTGCTGGGATTATAGGCGTGAGCCACCACGCCCGGCACTGTGGTATGTGGTACTGGTTGCTGCTGGGTGTGAGTCTCCACACCCAGTATTGTTATGTGGTTACCGGGGAATCGAACCCGGGCTCTTGTGCTTGCAAGACAGGCGCTGGAACCACTGAGCTAACTCCCCGGCCCAAATGGAGCAACTTCTGACAGAAAGGATGCTCCTAAAACACAGTACGATGTCCTCATTGACCTTACTCACCAGATCTGGCAAGTGTAATGTGTGCTCTTCTTGAGGGCTTGGGAGAAATGGCATCTTTAACACTAGGCCAAAATAGTAATGCTACTGCATCGACGGAAAGGTGGGAATCATATTTTTGCATTCTTGCAAGTGAGGGAAAGACACACTAAACATGATTCAATTGTCTTGTAAATTGAAAACAGAATGATCAAGTCAGAATTACTGTGGGTAATGAATGTGTTGAATGGATTCAGAACAGGGAGGCAGCCAGGACAGCAAAAATAGCCACTCAGGAAATAGGATTCCAGAACTGCTGCAGAAAGTGGCGGGAGCGAGGGGGGTGTATGTTCTAAGTGAGGGGAAAGATTCTGAGAAGCATTAAAGGCAATATGTTCTGCACTGTAATTTTTTTAAAAATTATAAACACTCACAGTAAATTATAAACACTCACATCTCATGAATAGAGAGAAAATGAGTAGATTTGTCCTGTCACTGACTGGAGAATGGGTGAGTACAACTACGAAGGGCAGGAGTTTAAACCCCAACCCCGGGCTGGCTGACTCCAAAGCCTTGGGTTTGGGTCTCTGTGTGACATTTTGGGGGATCTTGAAATGCTCAGGACGATGTCACAAAAACGGCACAGTGGGCACACTGGGGCTCAGAGCAGCCACCCTCCCCGGATCGACGGAGAAGAACCCACTCATCTGGCCACGATTCCCCCTGGACAAGGTCGTCACGCTCCTTTTCTCCCTCTCTCTTGTCCATTACAGTACGGGAAAATACCAGAGCCTGCGGTCCCCGCCATGACAACATGCCCTCTGAACCTGGGAAGGAGGCAGAAGACGGAGTGTCAGCAGGAATCCCAGGCCTCAACCCCCATCGGGGAACTGGGTTCCTGCCACCCTGGTCACAGACAGAGTTTCCAGAATCCTGTCAGAGAGAAGCCTGCAGGTCAGAGCTTGGGGTCAAGACAGGCATCATGGTGGGTTGGGTAAACCAGAAGCCATTGCATGGGAAGAGAGGTGGGCACAGCGTCATCACTGCTAGGAACGATGTGCTCTCCACTGGCCACACCACATGACCTCACTCGTTCAGGACACAGATTCTGGAGAAAACGTTAGACCTTCTGTCCCAGAGTCAACTGCTGCACACAGACTTACAAAACCAGCCTTTAAGGCTGGGGAGTTAGCTCAGTGGTTCCGGCGCCTGTCTTGCAAGCACAAGGGCCTGGATTCGATCCCGGTAACCACATAACAATACTGGGCGTGGAGACTCACCCCAGCAGCAATCAGTACCACATACCACAGTGCCGGGAGTGGTGGCTCACACCTATAATTCCAGCACTTGGGAGGCAGAGGCAGGAGGATTGCTGTGATGTGAGTTTGAGGCTGAGCTCAGGGCCAGCCTCAACTTCAAAGCGAAACCCTGTCTCAAAAAATCTAAAAAAAAAAAAAAAAAAAAACCCAAAAACAAAAAAACAAAAACAAAAAAAAAAAAACCCCAGCCTTTAATAGGTGCTTCTGCCAGAGGTAGGGAACTTTCTCCGGTGTTTTTGGAAACCATGTAGTACTCTAAGTCTCCTGCAGCCTTCCCAGAATAGCCTCCACACATTACCATGTCGTATGATAAACATTCATTTAGCACTTTGCCAGTGTGCATTTTACAAGAGGCTGTAAACATATCAAGCTGCTTCCTTTCCGTTCACTCCCATAGGGGCGTTCCCATGTCTGAGTCCCAAGTGAGGTGCATTTTTAATCACCACCAGGGGCTTCAAGGGAAGGAACTTGGGACTGTTAGGTTAGGTTATTTTAGCATTAATTCGGTTCCTCATAATGAATCACACACCCAGCTGGAAGCGCGACCGATGGAATTCTGAGTGACTTTGGGTGGGTACGGCCAGTCATTTCCATATTTGCTGAGTCTCGTAGGATAATATATTTTTTACTTTTATCTTCATCAGTGTTAGAACTAGTGATGAACCAAAGTGTGGAGAGAGAAATAACTAACCTGTCTTTAAGTAGAAAGGGATTCAGTCTCTGCACAAGGAGCTTCAGATTAATGTCCTGGACTCAGTTCAACGGGCCTTTCTCTTTATCCACACACACTGTGCTCTTAATGAGAAACAATCTGACCATCTCCTCTGTGAAGCATCTTCGTCAGTGGTGTTTCCACGGCACGTGACCATCCCCGGTGTTCTGCAGAGTGAGGGCTTCCGGTGTCCATGCTCCAGTGGTCCAAAGTGGGCTGGCCTTGGTGCTGTTCCGTGGTGTTATGGGGTCCCCAGTCTCTGTTTCTCTGCAGGCTTTCTGGTCTGCACCCCATCCCCTCCCAGACCTGGGTCTCGGGACACAGGAGGGGAACTTGGAGGACCTGAGACTCCGGGACTTCTCGTTCACACTTGGTTATGGGGACAGCTGCTCCTAGGCACTTCCCTGGGAGAATGAGAGAGAGTTTCATCTTGATCCATGGGAAATGTCTTCATGTCCCATTGGCCCAACCTATGTCACTCCCACGCTGAAACTAATCACAAGCAACAGAGATGGACAAAGTCTGATTCACTTAAATGATCAGAGGCCACAAAGGAAATTAAGAGTGTTAATGAGTTAACATTTAAGTAGTATTTGGAAGCACATTGGTGTCTGTAGATGAGCAAATGGGAGAAAGGGAGAGGGAGGAAGAGAGAATCGAATCAGCGCGTGTGCACCTTTCTCTCTCTGCGCTTTGGTCTTTCACTGTGGTTCTGGCCGCCAGCTTCACAGGTACTTCCTGGGTGTTTTCAGCCCTGTGGGTGACTGCAAGGAGTTAGAATTGGGCATCTTCTGTCCCCCACCCCTGTCACTTTGTCCTGCCAAAGTCCCATTGGGTCAACTCTGTTGATACTCTTCCTGTTGAAGTCTGTCCTTGTTAAGAAGGAAATAAGGCTCTGGAGTATTTCAGTATGGTTCCTTGACTCTCTCCTCAGCTGAAGCCTGAGAGACCTCCCATCTTACTACACAAAAGCAGAAAAGCCCTGTGAAGTAAAACGTATAAAAGTGTGGGGCTCCCAAGTGACTGTGTCCTTCCGGAAGTTGTATCTTTCAGTCATATCTTTCACTCTTGGAGCCTCCAGCAACTTCTCAGTTCAATCCACACACTGTTTCTGGCCCACTGGCTGCACAGAGGGGTCCAAGGAGGAGGTTAATCCTCTTTGCTCCCCACTTTCCCAGACACAGTTCTCCCTCCAACCTCACCTGTCGGATGGGCCTCAGGACTTGCAGACCTTTTACTTTGTTCTGGTTTTTACTCATGACCCAGATATATTTTTTTTTGTATAGCAGAATAGGTTGTGTTTATTTTTGTCTTTGTTTCTGTATTTGTTGTTTTTCTTCTCGTGTTCCCGATTTTCTTCTTTTCACTTATATGGTGTCCCATTTTCCCTTCATTGTTGAGGTTATTAAGGTGGGAACTTAGGCTCCTGCTTTGACTTTCTTATCTTTCCCTCATATAAGCAGATAAACCTGATTTTATTCCAAGCTCTGTTTTTAGTAATATTTCCTACACTTAGTTATATGTATTGTTTTATTTAACACCTATTGAACTATTTGTAATGTTTCTTGAAATTTCTTCTTTGCCCCATGTGAAGTTCAGAATTGTTCAGTTTCCAGATATTTGGGGGAGGGACTTACAAATGCTTTTATTGGTATTAATTTAATATTGTTGTGGTCAGCAAATATCAATATATAATGTAATTTTATTTATTTATATTTTCATTAGTACCTATGTGCAGTGCATAATGATTATATTTTCATGGGGAGCTGGTACAAGCATGCACGACACCTCACTTTTGAAACACTTTTTTGCATTTCTTCTTTCCCTGCCCCTTCCAAGCCTTGGTTCCCTTCCCATGAACCAAAGTTCCATTTTCATCATTTTTCCTCATCAGTATTTTTCCATCCCTTTTCACTCTTCTCCTGTCCCTCCCTCCTTGCTTATTGCCCTGAACACTGGAAAAAGAGTTCCAAGTCATCTCCCTGCTTACAGTTTGTCCCCTTCTCTTCTGTTCGCTCTTTCTGTCATTCTGTGTACTTACAGACTTTGTTCCTATGCAAGTGAACCATGTGATAAACAAGCTCATGTGCTGTCAGCTTACTTTACTTAATACAATGGTCTCAGTGGCCTCCATTTACCTAAGAAGGCCTCGGGTTCATCTTTCTTTGTAGAGCAGCAGTGCCCCACTGTGTAGTTTTAATCTCATAAACTGATGAAAAGATGTTTGACTATGCGGCAACCCCAATCCTGTGTGTATATTCAGAGCAAGTGACATCCACATGTAGGAGAGACACTTGCCATGTTTATTGTTGCATTGTTCACAAGAACTAGGTATGTGATTGGTCAATCAAAGAGAAAACAATATGGTACTCACAATTCAGCCATGAATGGGATGGGATACTATCATTTGGGACAAAAATGTGGAATGAAGGAGATTGCTATCACTCTTGTGTGGACTTAATTTAATCTCATGGAAATTGGGGCGGAATAGTGGTTTGGGGGCCCAAGGAGTATGGGGAGGTGGAGTCAACAGGTATCAAGCATATGGAATTTTAATGTGCTGTTGCTCAGCACAGTGACTGTGGGTGACAATAGTGTACCTTACCTTTCAAAGAGCTGGAAGCATTTGGCATGTTTTCACCATAAAGACATCTAGTAGCTCAGTTGGACATGGCACGATGCACACACATCGTGGAGCATGGCGAGTACTCCACTGAGGGTTCGTGTCTTGTTGTCATGTAGTATCATCAAGGAAGTCTAATCAACACAAAGTGTGCTGTGTTTCATAAATATCAGTGGTCAACTTGGTTGATGGTGGTATTTGATTTCTCAAGAGTTCTGTATCCTGATTGTTTTCTCTTTACTCTGATGTGTGCTGACACTTGAGATATGGCTGTGAAAATCTTTCACAACGGCTGCAGTGCTGTTTCCCTCACCCCTCGGTGTTCTTCCTCTGTGTGTGGGAAAGCTCTACAGCAGGTGTACACCCACACAGGTAGAGCTATTGCTGTTATGCTTTCTTGATTCATTCACTTTATCACTACTTAATGCTTTTTTTTTTTTTTTGAGACAAGGTCTCACTTTTTGTAGATCAAGCTGGCCTGATCTCAGCCTTGCATTCACAGCAGTCCTCCTGCCTCTGACCCATAAGTGCTGGGATTGCAGGCACGAGCCACTATGCTTGGCATTGTGGTATGTGGTACTAATTGCTGGTGGGCGTGAGTCTCCATGCCCAGCATTGTTGTATGTGGTTACCAGGGATCAAACCTGGGCTCTTGCACTTGCAAGGCAGGCACCGGAACCACTGAGCTAAATCTCCAGTCTTTACTGTATTTTTTAACCTTGAAACTGTTCTATTCATTTAGGTTAATTTTCTGCAGTGTATTCTGGTTAGTATCACAGTAGAGGACTTTTTTGCAGTTTTTCTGTATTTTATGTTTAAAGCATATTCCTTGTACTCAACATACGTTTTGAGTATCCTACTTTTTAAATAAAAATTGTGAATTACTGTCTGCGGCTTGAATCAGCCCATTTAGATGGCTTCACGGAATGTTATTTCTATTACTTTGGAATCTAACATTCCTTCCTGACATTTACTCAGCTGTTTACCTCCTCTCTTCACTGTTTCTGTCTTCCTTTTCCCCTACCTTGATGAGGACCCTCAGTGGAGTACTCGCGATGCTCCACGACGTGTGTGCATCGTGCCATGTCCAACTGAACTGCTAGATGTCTTCGTGGTGAAAACATGCCAAATGCTTCCAGCTCTTTGAAAGGTAAGGTACACTATTGTCACCTTTATGTACTCAGTTTTTTATCTCCATTTTTGGCTTGCTAGCTGCAAATGTCCCCGTTTCTTTCTATGGCTACTTTAGGGCTTTAATGTGCAATCTTAACTTGTAATGGTTAAGCTTTAAACTGTATGATAATGCTTTGGTGGAGTGTAATAACCTTGTAAATGTAAACTTCTATTTTCTCCCTCACATTCTATGTGCTGTTTTGTCTTTTATATATGCTTTAAACTCCAAAGTACACTGTTATTATTTTTGTTCTGAACCATTTCTTTTCAAATTGTGATACTTGAAATCCTGACACTCTTCTAGACTGAGTTTGAAACTATTTTGGAATAATTCTAAAAACTTATCTGTCTTTTTATTCTCATTCTGTCATAAGCACAGTTACATTTTCACAAACTACAAGTTAAGCACTATTGGTACATAATGAATGTAAAAACATCTGCCTGTTTTAAGTTAGGAGTAAAGGAATTTACAAGAAATATGAAATTATGAAACTCTTGTTAGTATTTTTTAAAATTTCTAAAGACAGTTATTTTTAAACATATATCACATTTGTTCACATATTTGGGGTATTCTCATTTTAATATGTATGAAATAGGTGAATACATTTGATTTTTCAATTTTTAGTTTCCAATGTGCTAAATATATTAGTAACTACAGCTTATATAATAAAAGGCCTTTTTGGATTTTTGAGAGGACAAATTTAACAGGAAATTTTGAAATTCTGATTTCTCACGTAATCCTCTTTGGCTCCTTCCTTCACATAGATCCCGGTTCTGTTCAGTATTTCTGGAAATTAAAGAAATATCTTTAACTGTGTTTTGTGTGTGTGTGTGGGGGGGGTTTGTTTGTTTGTTTGTTTGTTTGTTTTGAGACAGGGTCTCGCTTTGTAGTTCAGGCTGGCCCTGAGCTCAGCCTCAAACTCACATCACAGCAATCCTCCTGCCTCTGCCTCCTGAGTGCTGGGATTACAGGCGTGAGTCACCACGCCCGGCACTGTGGTATGTGGTACTGGTTGCTGCTGGGGTGAGTCTCCACGCCCAGTATTGTATGTGGTTACCGGGGATTGAACCTGGGTCCTTGCGCTTGCAAGACAGGAGCCGGAACCCCTGAGCTAAATCCCTGGCCTTCTTTAACTGTTTTTGTGGCATATGCTAGCAACATATGGCCTTTCCTTTTGTTTCATCAAGTCTTCGGATCACCCTCATGTTAAGCAGGGTTCCAGATTCAGTCTTCCTCTTCATTGGGCCCTGAAGCTCGCATGCGCACTGGCAGCCGCATGAAGGTGGAAGCTGCTCACTGGGACTCCACGGGTGGAAAACTGAGGGCCAATGTCAGTTGTGTATTATGAAAATAAAGCAGTTGGAGTGAATGCTAAAAAATAATATTGCAACCATCTTTAACTTAATGCTCTAAGTATGCTCTTTTTACCAATTCGTGCTCCAGCAAAAGAAATTAATAATTCAACTTGAGATGTCTAGTCAAATTTATATTTTGGTCTCAATCGCAAGTCTTTTAGAAACTCTTTTCTTAGACACCTACAGTTATAAACATCCAGTAGTTGGAATATTTTGTTAAATTTTAACTTATATAAATAGTATTCTAGACTTTTTGAGAAAAAATATGAGGAAGTACTTGGGTGACCTTTCATATGTTTCTCCTGGTATTTATCCTTCTAACGGCAACGTCAATAAACCTCAATAGAAAATTGTCATTTTTTATGAGATGTCTTAGAGAGATTATATATAACCTTGCTTGAATACAAATATTTTCTTTTAAAGGAGCCTCATTGTTTCTTCTTTAATCCTAAAGATTTTAGACCTATTCTTTTTTTTTTTTTTTTTTTTTTTTTTGGTTTTTTGAGACAGGGTCTCACTTTTGTGGTTCAGGCTGGCCCTGCGCTCAGCCTCAAACTCACATCACAGCAATCCTCCTGCCTCTGCCTCCCAAGTGCTGGGCTACAGGTGTGAGCCACCATGCCCGGCACTGTGGTATGTGGTACTGATTGCTGCTGGGCATGAGTCTCCACTCCCAGTATTGTATGTGGTTACTAAGGATCAAACCCCAGTCCTTGCGCTTGCAAGACAGGAGCCGGAACCACTGAGCTAAATGCCTGGCCTTTAGACCTACTCTTAACAACAAATGCAAATTCCAGAAATCAACAGATTAAACATAAATGCAAGTCTTAGAAGAAAAGTAGGTCTGTCCAGCATCATCCAATCCCTAACAAAACTGCCACATGTTTACTTAAATGTATTCTTTGAAGAAGGTAGATCTGCGAGAATGCCTGCTATGTGCGTCTCCTGGAGGGAAGAGGGGAGGAAGACGATACTGAACAAAGGAAATGTTCCCACAGACCTCAGAGCCGTTTCCGCTCCACATTCTAGGATCGCGGATTGATTGATTCCTCTTTCCTTCCTGTGAGTCTTCTCGGCAGCCCATGGCTAAACCAGGACCTTACTCCACGTGCCTTCGCTTCCCAGAAAGCTGGGGTCTGAGCCCTGCAGGGGTTCTCAGGACCTGCCTCAGGTCGTTTGTGCTCCAAGCCCTAAGCATCTCAGAATGAATGATTCATAAATAATAGAAATTTATTTCTCACAGCCCAGAAGCCTGGGAAGTTGAAGATCAAGTTGCTGGCAGGTGAATCTGGTAAGCCTTTGTTCCCCATGGACGGTGGATGGAAAATGTGAAGAGCCCTGCCATTCTACTCCCTCTGCAGACTTCCCGGTGATGGACCACGTGCTCCTTGAAGCCATCTCTCAATCACAGCCGTCATTTTTCTGATCCAACACCAGCTTGTTGGTTGTTCCCTTCCCTAGCCCCCCCCTGCACTGTGCAGGGGTTTGTTGACAGGCACCACTGCAGGAGAGTGCTGGGGCCACAGGTGGAGCGTGAGATTATGGGGCTGACTTGAGGAGTGGTAAGCAGGAGCATACACCGCTGAGGTCTCACACTTCATCTCCACCCCCTTGGCTGACTTGCCAAGGTCGTAGTGTTCTGATGCTGTCCTTGTTCATGGGATCAGGGAGACTGGCTACTGCCAAAGGGGGTATTCAGGCACAGAAGGAGTCTTATTAAGGAAGGTGTGCAGGGTGTAGCCTGACTTCTGTTGAGAGAACTCTTGCATAGGATGCTTCTCTGCTAAGCTACCACAAGGGTGGACTTATTTTTGGGAAAAATTGTTTAGTGTCTTAGTAGTAAGCTATGAGGAAAGGCCATGTTTTGCTGAGCTTTTCCCCTTGAGTCCTAGTAACAGATGGTCTGACTGCAGTAGCAGCTAAGATGCTACCAAGGTGGTTGATGTGGACAGAAAAATGAATCACTAAACTCAAGACATGTCTGTGAGTCTGAAGTCTATGGCCCAGCATTCACCAGACCAGAGTATGGAATTCCTTTTGGGTTGTCGCTAAGATAGCGACGACTGAGCAGCAATTCAGTATGTATCATATCAGCCTTGCTCCAGGAGTGGAGATGCCACAGCCAGAGGAACAGCTTTGTACATTAGCCTTGGACATCCTGTCAATGTTCCCTCACTCTTCTCACAAGACATCCCGACCTTACCCTCAGTGGAAACCTCACATCCAGCAGCTATTATTTTTCTATTTTTATTAATTGATTTTCTTGGTACATTTTATATACACATCATGATCACAGTTGACGTTAAAAATTTTTACCAATATATGGCATGACTTAATTCTCATTTTTCCCATTTCTCTATCCTCCTAACATCCTTCACCCTCTATCTACATGAGCTTGGTTTCTTTTTTTTTTTTATCATTGCACTTCTGCACACATTCCATACACCTACCCTACCTTTACCATTTGAATACCTTCTATTTCATAGTATCTATCATATACTCTAGAATGGATATCTTCAGTTTCTCATACCAGAGAAAAAATATGGTATTTATGTATTCGTTATCTATTTATTTCATTTATGAGTATGTACTTAAGATATGTCCATTTGAATGTAAATGACTCAAGCATATTATTCTTTATGGCAGAGTAATATTCCATTATATAAAAGAACCACATCTTCTTTTTCCAGTCTCAAATTGTTGGGCATTTAGGTTGTTCCCAAGATTTAGCTGTCACAAACTGAGCTGCTATGAATACGGGTGCACAAATGTTGCTGTGATATGAATCTTTTAATTCTTTTGTGTATATACCCAGCAGGGAAATGGCAAGGTCACATAGCACCTCAGCAATAAATGTTAGCGAGGCTGTGGGGAGAAAGTAACGCTTTTCCACTGTTGGTGCAACCCCTGTGTGGAGCAGTGTGGAGATTCCTCAGAAGGTATTACTTTTGTTATTTCTGAGAGCTTTGTAAAAAAATATTTTAAAAGGTATATATATCTTTTACTGGCTAATTTTCCAATGTATGTATATGTTGCAAGCACTAAAAAGACCAAAGACATAGTTCTGATTATCAGACAAGTTACAGGTCCTGACCTGGCTCTGTGGGTAGCAGAATTTCAGTATCCTAAGGCAAGCATAGAGAAGGCAGGCTGGCTTGCTGCAGTCACAGAGTTATTCTAGAGCTCAGCTTGCTGTGTGGTGGGTCCACTCGGTAATGCATGGACCAGAGGCCACAGTGTAAGAGACAGAGCTGGAGATGACAGGATACTGTGTCGCACTGTATTTGACAGACTCCCCCAGAGAAGACATTTATGAATTCAATTCCAATTATACTAGGGTGACAGAAGCCAGAAGGCACCCTCAGGAAGGAATTCGGTGCTCCACTCACGAAGACTGGGAGTGACGCCATGTATAGGGACTTTCTAGTGTGCTGTAGCTTAGGTCTCTGACTTCAGGGAATAATTTCTCCTTTTTCTTTTCAATGTCTTAGTTTGCCTCTGTCTTTTTGATGAATGTTATAGGTCTGGACTTAAAGGGAGTTTGGTGAATTGCCTTGCTATATCATAACCATATGCATTAGCAATAAGTTTTCATTAGCAAGCAGCATATTAAACAATCTTGATATTTTACTTTTTCATGGAATATTTTTGCATATTATTTCAGTTGAATACCATCTACCTCATTCACACCAAGACATTATGAATAACAAACATTAAATGCAAAGTGCTAAACCTAGTAAAATATAATTTCAAAGGAGAAAATTGACTCCATATTTCTTGAAACTTTTCTTCCTTGAATTCTCCCCTTAAAGTCTAATTCACTGACCAATGAATTGCAAAATGAATTCTCACTGCAGATAGGGCCGTACATCATTTCAATTAGAGAGAGAGAGAAAGAGAGAGAGAGAGAGAGAGAGAGACAGAAAGAAAAGCAAAAAGCAAAAGAAAATTGCTGGTTCTTAGTCTCAGAATCAGAAAACTTAGGAACTCAGGAAAAATTTTAAATCACAGTGACCAACTCATAAATGTGTTTAAGTGGCATGCATTAAAAAATATTGCACAAGTAAAACACGTGTATAATACTATCATTATAACTATTATCATCACCACCGTTGTCATTGCCACATCCTACGTGAATCACTCCAGGCCAGGCACAAGCTACTGGAAGTTTCTGGAAGTTGGGCTATTGGATTTCTGTCAGAATAAACTAAGTTTTGCTGCAATAGCAAAATGATTGTAAAGAATCTCAGCTGATACAGGTAACAAAGTCTCATTTCTCAGTCACACTTTTCTGAGGAAGGAGAGGTAGGGTGCTGTGTCCTTCACAGGTACTCAAGCTTCAGTGCACGACAGCCTCAGAGCAGCACGTGGTCTTGCATTTCCGGCCTCAGACAAAGGGCTGATGGAAAGTCCTGTCCTTGTGGTGAGAGCTGGAAGCTGCAACGACGCATTTCACTTCCATCCACAGAGCTGTGGCCTTAGCACGTGATGCACCACGCCCTTCTTTGGGGGAGACTCAGCCCAGCATGTGCCGAGAGAGGAGCGAGGTCCTTGTCATCTCTACTGACCATCACACAAATGGCTTGGTGTAGAAAATGCAGAACCTATGGGTGATTAAAGCCTTGGGTCACATGAGTTTACTCAGGGATCTTAGTGAAGCCTTTAGCTCTTCAGTTCTTGAATGTAGTTATCAATATATTATACATTAATATGTCATCAGTTAAGTGTTGCATTTTTTTTCTCTTGTTCTCTGTTTTCTGCTTTTTTTTAATACCTTAATTTTATATCTTATTACTTGAATACCTTAAATTCCCCATGCTTTATTTTTACTGTGGTCTCTCTCCCCTTTTAATATTTCTAGAGTGCTTCTTTAGTAATTCTTGTTTTTAGAGATTTGTTTTAGCCATTGGTTTAGAATATGTTTGACAGTGACAAATTTCTTCGCCTAAAAGTAACATGATTTACTCTTCATTTTCAAGGTAGTTTTGCATGATATAGACTTTTACAAGCACAGGTTTATTTAGTTTGTTTTGTTTTTATACCCTTGCAGCAATATGCTGCTTTCTTCTGACATTCATGGGTTTTGATAAAGCATTCATTTTCCTTTGAAATTTTTCCACTTTGTGAAATGAATTCTTTCTACCTACTTGTTTTTAAGAACTTTTATAATTAGTTTTAGAAGTCTGATTATGATATATCTTGGTATGCTTTTTTCATCAATTAATCATTAAATTTAAATTCTGCTTAATTTCTTGAATCTGTGTGCATTCTTCTCTAAGATTGGGAACTTCCATCTTTTATTTCTTTTTCTTTACTGTGAAATAGGTACTATATCTATATCTATCTATCTATCTATCTATATCTATATATGTACATATACATGTATGCGAAGAGTTTTCCTGTCATTACTTATACATAAATCTAAAGTTTTCATCTGTACTGGACTGGAAAATGGAGAAAATATGTATTTACCCTGCTCTTTCATAATCTCCTGCTTTATTTTAAAAAGGCATGGCAGTATCTACGTATGGATGTAGATATATAGATATAGATAGGTAGACAGATAGATGTAGATATAGATATAGATATAGATGGATAGGTAGTTCGTGTAGTCTCCACTGACGCCATGTTGTGGTGCCTTATCAGTGTGGACCAGGGGTGAGAGTCTTGGCTACTCAGCCCCTCTAACACCACTTCAGTGAGGGGAGCGTCTTGCTAACACGGAGTGGGGTGGAGGTTCTGGCTCCTCTGCCATCTTTGCTTCTGCTGTGCTGAGGACTTTGTCCTGCAGGATGTCTCCACTCTACTCCACTTACTCTAATGTCGCCTACCTGGGGTGGGTGCTCTCTATCGCCAGGCAAGGGGAGAAATCCAGCCTTTGCTAGAGCTGTTGGTGTAGGGCTACAATTTTTCTTAGGATTTCTGCTATAGTTATGATCTAAGTTCCTGGTCTTACAAGGCTGCCTCTTTTCTGGTTGTTTGACTAGACAGAGCAAGCTGTGCTTGGGGCTTTTGTTTCTGGGTTGCTGGCTCCTCCACTGCCCAACGCAGGACATATGAAGTACAAAGAAGACGCAGGGCCGAAGCTCTGTGTTCTCATAATGACAAGGTCCCCAGCTGTGCTCCACTTTTCAGTTTTCCTGTCATTACTTATACATAAATCTAAAGTTTTCATCTGTACTTGACTGAAAAATGAAGAAAATATGTATTTACCCTGCTCTTTCACAATCCCCTGCTTTATTTTAAAAATCCATTTGAGACTAATATTTCCCCCTCCCCCAATCAGGCAAATCTTTTTCATTTGTTTGCATAAAAACAAACACATTAAACCAAGACTCATAACTGTAGCTGAACTCACTTGCCACCTATGGAGTTTTTAAAAAACTTCTCATGTTCAGAACAGTCTCAGGAAACCTAAATCTCAGGGGAGAGGGAATAAAAACTTGTAAATAGCTCATCCCGATGTGGACTTTCTGTGAAAATTTAAGAACACAGTTTTCTGTCATGTTTATTCAGGGACGGGAGCACAGAAAAACTGGCTCCCTTTAGTTTTCGGTAATGTACCACAGGTGAGAGGGGGCTGGTCTCCATGGTAGCAAGCTCCACCCTTGTGACTTCCACTGTAGCATCAACTTAGAGCTTCATAATCATATACATTTCTGCTCTCTGCAAATGCTAGTTATCTTCCTCCCTGAACAAAGAAGAAAGCTTTGCTTATGAAAAGAACTGCTTTCCTATGATGTTATTTAAATTCTTGCAAACAAAATATTAAAAGAAGTCGAACAGATGAGGCTGTTCCCAGGATGTTCCTTTGTAAGTCCTTGGCTTTTTATGGCCCTGTTCAGAGCAGATGCTCACAAAACCAGAGAACTGCATGATTTTCCAGTCTATTCACATGGTAGGATTTTAATCCTTTTTTACTTTTTAAAAGGGAGAAGAAAAGAAAATCTAGAACAAAACCAAGGAGAAAAGAGAACAGAACTATCGTCCAGGCCTGGTGTTAAGCAGAGCCTGCTGGCCTTGCTTCCTCTCTGCCTGTGTTGTTATGTCTGACAAAGGGGTGGGTGTCTGCATCCACCCAAGGTGGAAATGCTTGCATCTGTTTTCACCTTAACTAGGAAAGGTATGAGAAGCAGTTTCCCTGACAGCACCAAGAAGACAGAACATCTGGACAGCAAGTGTCACTGGATAAGGAGTCTGTGACAGGTGCGTCTGATTAATGTGGCACCACCACCTCTGCCTGGAGTGGGACCAGCAGCTGTCGACTGGCAGTAAGGAGCTATAGGCAACCTGAAGTCCCAGCTAACTTCTGTGCTGGACAAGCCACGGCACAGCTATGTGGCTGCTGCACCTGAGTGGGGTCTGGGGAGTCCTAGGAGCCCATGGCCTAGTGCCAACATCTGGGTCTATAGAATCCTCCGAATTCCAGACAGCCCACCTAGTTCTCATCTGAGCTCTGCTCCATTATTAGTCTTTTTGATTATCTATTCTAATCCCTCTCTGGCACCTCCTATGCACATGGCAGCTGTGCCATCCAGTTGATAATATATCACCAAGGTTGCAAACTTGAGCCATCTCCTTATCTGCCTGCTACAGAAGAGTCGCTGTTAGCCTTGGGCTTCGCAGCTGGATCTGGAGCAGGAACAGCCTTCTTGGGATGTCGTGGCACCCCGTGTTGACATGTGCTTTGAGTGAGACTTAGATGTGCAACCCTGGGAGAGGAAGGACTTTGAGCAAACCCACTTCCGTGAACTGTGGCCTCTCCCGTCAAGGCCTGAAGAGGGCTGAACCCTGAGGCACATGAATCTAGCAGGAAGTCCAGTAGGAATTCCAGGTTTTCTCAAAAGACTACCTCTTTCAAAGGCTTGGCTTTTTGGAGGCATTGCCTTGGGCCTGACACTTGTTCTAAGCTCTAACTCCACTTCAGGCCCCGCAGTTTCTGGAGTACTGGCCACAGAGGGAGCCCTGCTGCAAGAAATAAGAGGAGAACAGTGGAGGCAGGGGAGCCTCAGCCTATGAACAGCGGTGCCTTGAAGCAGTTTCCTGAGGAGGAGAGGGGGACTATGATTACAGGTCCAGAGATGAACTGTATCCTCTTCCTGTGGGTCACCTGGAAGAAGCTGGTCCCTGTAGACAGGGGAG
This sequence comes from Petromus typicus, assembly GCA_004026965.1. Classification (NCBI taxonomy): domain Eukaryota; kingdom Metazoa; phylum Chordata; class Mammalia; order Rodentia; family Petromuridae; genus Petromus; species Petromus typicus. The sequence continues at coordinate 2,443 of PVIR01023161.1, read as the reverse complement.
GAGGGCACTGGGATCACAGGCCAGTTGCATGATGGTCTCCTGGCTGGGCTGCCTGGAGCCTCCTCTCCGTAGAGCTGTTTAAGGTCCTTTGTCCCCAAATCACTGTGCCCTTGGCTTCTGTATCTGTTCATGTCCCACACTTGGCATTGATTGCAAGTGATCCACAGGCTCCAGCTCACTTTAGGCAGGAAACCGTACCTGTTTCCTTAATGCCAGCTGTAGTTTGGGCTTTGTTGTGCAAATGTAAGGAACAGAGGGGTGGCAGTATAGACTCCTCATCCTCTAACCTCAGAGTCAATTTTGGCAACCCTGATCTTGCTTGCTTAATCCCATATGGCTTCTCCTCTAGCTGCTCAACTGACCTAGTCATCAGTGCTGCATTTCGGGCCCGGAGCGTGGGGTCCTCAGCTTTCCTTTCCTTCCCCTTCACCATTGTATGCACCATAGTCAGCACAAGAAGTCAGTAACTCGGGAAGAGCTCTCCCACCTGGCCTGAGCTGTGCCTGGTGGGCTGTGCCCCTGCGCACACACAAGGTGCCCTTCCCAGGGACCCCAGCCCTGTGCTCCTCCTCAGCGCCCTCTCTTCACCCAAGTTACTCTTGAACTCCTGCACCCCCTTTTCAGGCCCACTAGGTGCTTCTGCTCTGCTTGGCACCTCCACAAGCCACCCTGCTGTCCAGGGTGCTGTCACCCTGTGGCTCTCCTATAGGAAGAGGCATTCTCCTCTCCTCTGAGAAAACACCTCGTGCAGGTGAAAGTCATTAGGAGGAAAAGACCCGAGAGAAGGTGGCGATCTCACACTGTGGACAAGGAAGGAGGAATTCAGTGCAGAGATGGGTCACACACTTGAATGCCACCTGCTAAAGGATAAAAGTTCCAGAACCAATTTAGGTTCATCTTGTAACACGGTATTGATATTTCTCTGTGCAGATGACAGTGGCTTAAATGTTCAAAGGAATTGTTGATTCAGTTGATTTTCAAATATTTGAGAAAATCTTTGTATCACTAAAATTAAAGGAGAAATCAAGAAAATGACCTGATACATCATGTAAACACTTCTTTAAAAATTAAAATACAAGAATATTATTAGGAGAATTACAAGTTTAAGCCCAGCCCGGGGAATGTAGAAACTTAGCAATACTCTATGTGAAAATAAAAAGAAAGAAAGAAAGAAAGAAAGAAAGGGTCAGGGATGTAGCTCAATGCAAAGGCCCTGTGTTCAATCCCAATTACCATAAATAAATAAACAAATGATGTACCTGGGGGATACAGAGAACAGACATAAGTGGTGACATTCAGAGAAGTCATAAGAATAGCAAAAGCACTGCAAGGGGGTGTGTATGTGCTGCCTTCCTAGTGCTCAAAAGAGTGTTAAGCACAGGAGTCATGGGGGACTTCTATGCCTCTCTTCAAACCCCTTTGCTCCTGAATATTTTCTCTCACAGAAAAGTGCTCAGAGACATGCAAGAAATTATTAATTAATTAACTATTAGTTTCACAGAGAATTATCTGCCTACAAATAAACAATTGGCTGAATCAATACAGATTTGGCTGTTTTCTATGGTGAGCGGTAAGTCAGTCAAGGTGTACTGAGTGTGTCCTCTCTGCCCTGTGCCTGGAGCTCAGGTGCAATGGGATGGCGCTCTGTGCACAAGGGAATGTCTCCTGTTGGTGCCTGGTGTGTCAGAAAGACAAAGGCTGTGACTAGGACAAGCCCAGCACTTGGGGGGTGCCCTCAGGAGATTCACTGGGTCCCTGTGGAATGACTGGAATTCAGGGTCTACACAAAGTGGAGATGCAGAAAATAGAGTGCTTCTCACACAAACAGGTCTGGGATTTAGGCCAGACATGGGTGCAGGTTGGCATGGTATAGACCTAAGGAGGGGACTGTAGGAATTCCCAGGCAGGAACACTGCCTAACTTGATCCACAGGATGAGAGAACTTCATCAGGGTGGCTGTTATGCTCACTTTGCATGTCACTGATAAGGAGGTAGATGTCACATTACAATTATCACTGTAGGTGTTGATATAATGATGGTTTATCAAATCTTTTCCCTCATCCATAAATAGGAGAATATTGGAGAATTTTCATGATATTTAGAAAGAAAACTCATTAAACTTGTAAATTCTAGAACCTGGCAACTCAAAACATGGCTCTTTGACCATCAGCCAATCAGTCCTATGGGAGGAGCTCGGCCCTGCGGAGCTGTGGGCCTCTCAAGCTCCACAATCAGGACCTGCACGTCCTTAGCTGATTCACGAGCCCTGGAGAAGACAAGCTGCTCTGGGAAATGCCTCTCTGTCAGAGGGCAAGTCCTAAGCAGCAACTGCATTTGGAATTTAGCACTGGAAGGAGACAGCAGATGGGGATGTGATTCCTTAGTTTAAATAAATGAAAACAGAGTTCTCAGTTCTTGCAGAGCCCTAAGATCATCCAGGGAA
>PVIR01023160.1:0-27370 GCA_004026965.1 Petromus typicus | reverse complement strand
ATCCAATTTTTAAAAGTGAAGTTAAGGCAATATGTACACATTTTTAAAAGACTGTCTTCACGCACTGTCCCTTCCTTACAGCTCATAGACACAGCTAGTTTAAACAGCAAAAGAGGAAAGCAAAAAAGAAAACAAAACCCAAAGCAGTAAAAAAATTTCTTTTTAAATAAAGAAATGAAGACATTAAAGGAAATATTTTGCTTTCTTCTTTATTGATAGTATCTGTGAATTATAACATTTATTGGGAATCATAAACTTAGACACATTTTTAGAGTTGGAAACTATCTTGGAGGCCATTCAAAGTAAAAACTCTAACTCAAAAACAAAACAAAACAAAACAAAAAAACACTAAAATGACATATCCAAACACAAAGATTTACTTACTGCTTCAATCTGGATAAGCAGATTTAATCAATATGCATGAAGTTCTCCCTGACCAAAAAGCACAACCAATCCATCCACAAACCCTAGAAGTTTCCGTCTTTCCAGAACAAGTCATTCCAGGCTGGTAGGTGATTTGCCAAGACAGATATTTGCTGCTAAAGTCCAAACTATATCCTTCCATGAGCTCAAGAGGCCCCTAGAAGACCCTAAGATATCTTAGCATTAGGAATGAAAGTGTTTCAGATAAATTCATTAAAATCAGATCCACAAGATCAATGGCACAAACTTATAACAGACCCATGAAAACATTTTGATGCAGGATAGGCCCAGAGGTCGACAAATGGTAAAATAGCACAATCATTTGCATACTTAAAATTTGCACAACACAAAATACATGTCACATTTCTATATGAACAATGATACAATGATAAGAGTATATTAATCCCCTAGCCACTCCATTCATTCTGTACCTCTCATGTTAAGTAGATTACAAATATCATAGAATTCACATAGAGCATTAAGTTAGAGAAAATGAGAGGAAAAAAGAATGTAGATACACTGTTTAAAGATCTCAGTATTGGCATCAATTTCTACTTTACTATAGTGTGACAATACTTGGCTCCTGAGCAGTTGTTTTTTTAGTTAATATCGTATTATCTGGACCTCAGTTTCTTTCTACCTGATTAGCAGTACCCCACCTCACAGGAATCTAGGAAGGAGCCAATGTGTACTGAAACCAAATGTGATGCTTAGAAAATCCTTGAGCTGGTGAAAGGCACACCTGTGTTATTTGGCAGGTGAACAGAATCTCAAGTAAAGCATTTCTGCAAATCTCTTGTGTAGTTGGCTAAACTGGTTTCACTCCTATTAAACAACCATGGGCTGGGGGTAGGGTATCCTCTATTTTTCCTGAATGACCATAGCATTGCCAAAGAAACAACTCAAAAGTGAGAAGGACAATGTATGTGAGAACATGAACTATCTTCAGGTAAAATTTGTTATTTTCTAGATCTGTCAGTAGTTGTGGCAGTGAAGAACTACAATGTTTTATAAAGACCAAGCTACAGAAAGATGTTACTTCAAATCATTTAGAGAAAGCAACATTCTTGATGTATTGAGTTTTATGTTTAAATTAAGAATAGTCTGTTATAAATCAATTATTAAAATTTCAGAGAGCTGAATCCTAAAGAAAACAAGGAAGCTTTCAAGAGTTTAGGAGTACTCTCGGGGAATGAGTTTGGGAGCTATTTGAGCCCATATAATGTTAAAGTGGAACAAACCCTCCAGAACTTGTTTTTCAAAGCCTCTCTATTGCTATTTTCCTTTTCTGGATAGTCTTATGTTGGACTATGTGGCACCTCATCACAGCTTTTTGGGTTCTTAAGGCTAAACTGGTTAATATGAGGCATTCTAAAATAAATGTGCCAGTCATGTAATATGTTTTAGATATTAAAGAAAGTTAAAATTTTCATTCTCTGGTCAGGCACTTATAGCCTTAAAATATAACTTTTCTCAATAAATATACATGCATTCCTAGGGAAGAAAAGGAAAAGAGTGCCCCTTTGTCTAACTTCATAGAAGATCAAGGGTAAAAGGAAAAGAAACATTAATCAAGTTCACAAGCATGACGACCTGGTCTGGTTTAGCTGTCAAAGGAACTAAAGCCACTGCCATCCAGACTAACTTAGGGGCCATTTGTGGTATTCTTGACCCCTTTTATATGAAAATTGTGTTACAATCTCTACAGTAATAGAATATTTTTTTAGAATAGTTAGCAAAAAGATTAATATTCTTTCTTTCCAAAATGCCGACCATCTATTATGCTAAATTAACTCTTCAGATGCATCGATACAAATCTCTCAGCTAGTCAGCACCGTCCTCCGCCCACATTGTTATCAACCCCCCCCCCCCCCCGATTTTGGTTTCATGGTGTGACTGCTCACGGCGGCTGGGTGTTCGTTCTCAGATTGTCTGGTTGGAGTTTAGGATTTGTTTCCTCTGAAATTATTGCAGTGGTGATTTGGGCTTATGGATTCTTTTTCAAAGGACAAAAAGTAAATTCCATTATAAGTTAAACTTCTGGTGTGTGCGGCACCATACATGTAGCTCTGTGATAGTGTGCTTACCTAGCGAGCGTGAGGCCATGGGTTCAAGTCCCGATACCTCAAACATAAGCGAATATATACATACTATGTATCTGTGGGCACTGGTCACGGGTCTTCCTCTAAAACAAACAGAATGCCTTAGGCTCCAAACTGTGACATTTACAACCAACAATGTGGTAAGTTAGGATCTGCTGGAATCTTATAGGTCACAATACTGTACTAAACTCTGCTCATGTGTCAAAAGCCAGTCAGGGCTCTGACTAGTAAAAACATGAAATTGTTAATAAGTTTGGTGACTACCTACTGTGCACCTGACTCAGACCAGAGGGTCAAATAAAACCAAAAACTAAAGGAGAAACTGTGTGCAGGTTTTTAGTTTAGGAAACTCTGTAAGGAATGTCAATGGTGATCATTTTTCTGTGTGTGTTTTCCAAAGAGTAAATTGGATCAGACACAGAGGGTGGTTCAGGAAGACAGACACATAAGAACGAGTGGAAATGTGCGGGCAGGCAAGAAGCCAGGTGATAAAGGCACCTCACAGGGAACCATAGAGAACGGAGGTCACTTCACAGCCATTACTCAAAGGGGGTGGCTTTGAATAGCTGGGTGGATGACAAGGGAGACATTAGGACAGGGCCGCCAAACATTGCTCTCAAGGTTGAACAACCCCCGAGCCCGAAGTGACCCCTTAGGACAAGCTGAACAGTAGGAACTGACTGTGCTTCCCACCCAAGCAAGCTGTGCCCAGCCCCGTTCTCATCCACATCGTCTGGAGACCCTGAGCACACAGCCGCAGGACCTACCTGCCGTCTGGAGACCCCTGAGCACACAGCTTCGTGCTGCTTCAGAGCTCACATTACAGCGTTTGGACTCTGGTTAAAGAAGCACAAATCGGCCTCACTCTAAAGAAAAGCTTTCTTTTTGAAAAGGCTGTCAAAACAAAGACAAACGCAGACTGGACCTCTTGCCATCTGTGAAACACTTGGCCCTGAATGTCCAGCATGGGCAGAGTGATATTCTAGAAGCAGGAGAACTGTTGGGTGGAGAGTGTCCTAATGGTCTCCAGTGATTCTTCTAAACCTAAGTTTTGATGACTTTATTAACTTCCTCTCTTCTCCGTGGGTACTGAGTCAACTCTAATTTCATTCTGTACCCGTTTGGTTAAAAAAAAAAAAAAAGATAACAAAGAGCACTTAAGAAATTGTTCACAAAGAAGCAAAGTATCTCTGTGTAAGAACTGTGAAACAGAGCATTTGGAACCAGGGATTTAACACACTGATTTATGGGATCTTTGGTTAATTTGGCAAGAAGTGAATCTCGAAAGGTCAAACCAAGAACTACAGGAACTTTAAGTGGACAAATAACCCCATAATAAAGCCAGTGTTTTGTTCTCTCACTGATGCCCAGATTCATAACCTCAGGGGCTGGAAGCACACCTGATCTTTATGTCTGTCTTGAGACAGAGGCAAAAGAATGAAGGAAGGTATGAATGAGTTTATTTTACAATTAGCCTCCAAAAGGGGAGATAGTTGGAAAAGTTAAAGAGAGCCGGACGTCATGGCATAAATTCTCAAAATGGGAGCTGCAGGGACAGTGATGTAGCTGCCTCTAGCTTTAGAAGGCTGAGAAATTCAAGGTCATGACCTTCCCAGGTCTCTAAAGCGACGGTCGCATCTTTCTACAAACACCTTCTGCGCACTGCTGACCCCAACGACCTGCAGACCTCCGAGCATGGCGGGTGTCAGGTCCAGGCACCCACAAGTTCCTCCTGGACGAGACGCGCGGGGCCACCGAGAGACGGTGGGCACTGGCCGTTAGCTCTCTGCAGCCCGAGGCTGCGTTCACGATCTCCCCGTCCTTTCAGGGCACGCAAAGGGCTTTTCCTGCCCGTGGTGACGAGACGCTCGGGAAGCCGTGCCCGGGCCGCCGCTGTCAGCCTGTGCGCGTGGCCGGGTCGAGAGACGCGGCTCCCGGGGCGGAGCGGGGCGGGGCGGGGCGCGGGTGGGGGGCCGGACGCCGGATCGCGCCGATCCCGCTTCCTAGCAAGCTAGCTCAGCAGCGCGCGCCCCCTGGCGCCGGCCGCAGCCCCGCGGGCGGCGGGGGCGGGGGGAGGGGGCGGCGGGGCGGAGCCGGGGCGCGAGCGCTGTCCGGCTGCGAGTGGGAGCGCCAGCCCAGCGCTGAGGCGGCTGCAGCCGGCGGCATGGCTAGCACGGCGTCGGAGATCATCGCCTTCATGGTCTCCATCTCCGGCTGGGTGCTGGTGTCCTCCACGCTGCCCACCGAGTACTGGAAAGTGTCCACCATCGATGGCACGGTCATCACCACCGCCACCTACTTTGCCAACTTGTGGAAGATGTGCGTGACCGACTCCACGGGCGTCGCCAACTGCAAGGAGTTCCCCTCCATGCTGGCTCTGGACGGTCTGCACCCCTCACCCTCAGCCCCAGCGCCCCCGCGGGCCCTTCAGTCCGCGACCTCCCGGGGGAACCTCGGGCCTGACCCTCAGATGCCCGCCTGGCCCGAGGACTCAGGGATCTAGGAGCGTCCGCGGTGCCTGGTCCTGGACGCCTGTTCCTCGGGGAATCCAGGGAGGGGACACATGGACCCCAGGGAGGGGACACGTGGACAGGTTTGGGTGGGGGAGCCGCAGGGCCCTCAGACTGGGAGACACAGGGTCTGTAGGGCGCACAGTTCACCTTCAGGGACTCGCGCTCCCCCTCAGGCCCGAGAAAAGCTAGGTTCTCATTAAAACAGTGTAGCTGAAGCCTGAGGCTTGCGCTGAATTCCTCATAGCGGTTCCCTTGGTTGCTTTAAAAGTTGGAGCGCTGAAGAAAAACAAACATATTGCAGACTGTATTCTCCTTACAAAACGTCTACAGACGTCTCTGCTTAGGCTTTAACACTTCCTCTGCATTCTAGGAGAGTAAGTACCAGGCCAAGGGGTCTTCGCGGAGCAGAGCTCAGTGCGGGCCTGCAGGGAGCTTGTCCCCAAGGGACAAGTACGCTCTGTTCCGAGGTCTCCTGGTTCAGTTCACGTAGAAAACTGGCTCCATTTAATTTGCAGAAAACACTCGTTGTCAGCCTGGACACCTTGCTCGAGTTCTAGGCTTCTTTTCTTCCAGGGTTTTACCACAAGCTATTGGACGGAATCCCGGCAGGAACTTAACAAGGGTCATGTGCATTATTTTTAGATTTGAAGTGTCTTCCCTTGCTTTATTATTGCTCTTGCCGTTTTTATTTGCATAGCTGGGTAAATATAAGATTTGATCCAGCTAAGACAGTTCTTGCCACGCAAAGCAAACTGTTGCTCAACTCTATATTGGATGGAACCCGGCATATAGGAATACGTGTCTGGCCTTGGATGGGTGGCACCCGGGTCTGCGTCCTGTTGTGTAAAAGAAGTAGCCGGAACACTGTTTATCCTCTAACGTTGCGGTTGAATTTCCTTTGCCGTACAGAGCGCGACCCGAGTGGACGAACAGGCAGGCTCTTGTTTGTGCGTTTTATGTTCAGAAGCGTGCTGTCCAAGAGCGGTCTTCGGAACGCTCTTGTTGCTTGCGATAGTGTGCGAAACGGGTGCGGCTTCCTTCGGTGGACAGTGGGGCGCAGAGGGGAGAAGAAGATGTACCTCGAAGATTACTGAGTGCAGGATAGTGGCGTTTTCCCTTAGTGTCTGGAATGAGCGTGGAGGTAGCCCTGGATTTGGGGGCAGGTGGAGAAGAAGGGGCCCTAGAGTTCGCTGAGAGTGAAGCAGACGCGTGTGACAGGCATGCGTGCTGTGCTTCCCAGTTTGCAACATGACTTTCCTGTGTGCTCGTGGAACTGGAAAAATGCTTTTTTTTAAAAGAGAAAATTTGTATGTTCAACCTTGGTCAAGATAGAATGACTTTTTAACTGCTGCATAGTATTCCTTATTCTGGATAAACTGGCTTATTTAATCAGTGACCCGTTGTGGTCACTGGACCCTTTCCAACTTTGGTGTGATTAGCATTTTATTGACGTGCTTCAAATTTGTCTCGTTTTGCAAATGATTAATCTATTCCCCTGAGCAAGGATGTTTCCAGAACATTAGGACACGCATTTTAATGTTTGGTTCCTGTAACCAAATCACTTTCCACTGACAGCAAGTGAGAATTGCATCTCCAGTCTCCTCTCTCACTTCCTGTAGTGTTCTAGCTGACGAGCTTCATCTTGTTGCCATTTTAACTGGCACTTCTCAGATGCCTGGTGGATTTGATCATCTCAGTGTGTATCCATGGACTACTATCCTCTCCCTCTTGGTTCAGGTGATGTGGCAGTGCTCATCTCTGTGTGTGCTGCAGCAGGTGTATGCAGCCTCGGTCCATTGCTTATGTGTTACATGTATAATGGCTTTTGTCCTACTTCAAAATGCGCAATAGAATCTCATTGTCCCTTCCTTGGTGACTTTGCCTTCTGTGGCCGTCAGGGTATTTCCTACTGCAGAATGCACCTTGTCTGTGTCTTCTAGAAGGGCTGAGTCACACAGCCACATCCTCATACACAGCGGAGGTGGCCTCCACCCCTGGCACGTGGAGCTTTCCCAAGAGGCCCTCTGCTTGTCCACTTGCTATCTTTAATTCCTAGGTCGGGAGCAGGTTCTGGGCGCTGATCCTGGCAGTGTCTTCCAAGTGGAATCTGCCTACTCCCTTATGGCATTGTGAGCAGTCCCGGCTCCCAAAAGCCAAGCGTGATCGGTGGTGGGCAAGGGAGTCTGGGAGGGTGAAGAGAAGGCTCATGACTCACTCCTCTTGTGTTAAGTAGAAAAACAAGCCTCCTGGATGCACATGACGCTCAGAGCCCTGATTTCTCACCCTCAGGAGTAATTGCTACTCCACTTTCCCTCAGCAAAGCTGAATGTCCAGGTTGGATGTTGTGCCTTGTTAAAAATCCAACTCTAGGGGCCGGGGAGTTAGCTCAGTGGTTCCAGCGCCTGTCTCACAAGCGCAAGGACCCGGGTTCGATTCCCTGGTTACCACATAACAATACTGGGTGTGGAGACCCACACTCAGCAGCAACCAGTACCATATACCACAGGGCCGGGCGTGGTGGCTCACGCCTGTAATCCCAGCACTCGGGAGGCAGAGGCAGGAGGATTGTGATGTGAGTTTGAGGCTGAGCTCAGGGCCAGCCTGAACCACAAAAGCGAGACCCTGTCTCCAAAAACCTAAAAAAAAAAAAAAAAAATCCAACTCTACTTTGTTTAAAATCAGTCTTCGTAGGATGGAGGGGAACTGTTGATGAGTTTCTTGCCGCTCATCAGACACTTGGTTCAAATTATTCACCCTGTGAAGTGGGTGTTGTTGTCCCTGCTTTTCAGAGGCGAAAACTGAAACTCAGAGTGATTATTGATGTGTGCAAGGGAAACAGAGGCACCAAAGCTGGAATTCGAAGTGCTTGCCTCCCCCCTCCGCCCTCCCTTCTAAGGACTGGCAGCAGTACACAAAGCCTCAGAGGCCTTTTCTCCCTTAAAGTCAGGACCTCTCTCACATGCTGCCGGGAACTGTCTCCACCAAGTGGATGTTTTCATTTTTGCTGCTTGCAGGTGGAAATAAGAAACCCATCATTTGGAAAACACTTTGTTTTTAAGGGACACCTTGAAGGCTTCCTCTGGTGGAATTCATTAATTTAAAGTCACTATTTGAAAAGTTCGTGGTTGAATGAGCCCTGTTTAGTTTACAGGTGCCATCTATTTTTGTGAGTAGGAATGTTTGCTACATTTCCCAGGAGAATGAACTATAAATTATACTTCAGAGAACTTCTAAGGAAATGTGTTCATGCCTCAGCACTTAAATGTGTTAATTAGCTATTAACAGTGTCAGTAAATTAGGCCTGTCAAGAATAATGGTCTCCTTGGCCAAGTTTTTACCACCATTTCCTTAATGGAGTTACTTAGAGATTTTGCCCTCAGAAGCTGTTCAAAAGCTAGGTTACCAAAGATAAACTTCAGGTTTGTTGGAAGTCACTTAAAGCCCGAATTTGTGGGGGAAGCCCCCTCGTTGACAAACCTCAGGCCAGCCGGCAATCTGATTGTGCTTGCAGCTGGAAGGACAGTTTGTCCCCTCTCTTGGCTCTGAATTTCCGAAAGTCGGCCACCAGTTCTCCTTGCAAGGTGCTTTCTTTTATGCGTGCAGAAAGTTAGCATCTTCCCACTGCTCTTCTCCTGCAGGAGACAAATGCCTTGCTTTCTACACCTGGGTTGTGACCATTTCCAAAAGGAGGATTTCACCCATTCAGAACCTGGTTGGTCCATCTCTTTCTCCTGCTAGTACCGAGAGACCAGAGCAGATCTCTGATGGAAGAATCAGAATGAGAGACTCAGAAAAAAATGGTCTGTGTGGAGTTGCATAAGTGTAAGACCGCTGGTATTTTCCCTGTCAGAGGAAGGGTTGACTGCGCTGGCCTGGGATTCTAACCACTGGTTACCATGTGGGAAAGCACATTCCCCGTTCTAAATCACCAAATTGTAGAACTTGACCTTTGGTAAATTCCAGACCATCTGCCTTATAATAAAGCCTATGAGATAATGAAGGTAAACGCAAATTATGCTGCACAATAAAGATTTCTAGGAATATGTGTGTGTGCATGTGTGTCTCTACACAGTCAGATCCATGGTGTGACTTCTTTGTTTTTGGTTACTTACTGCCAGCCATGGTCCAAAAATATTAAATGGGATTTCCAGAAATAAATATTTTAAGTACCTTTTATTTGGGGAAATTGTTCTGATTATTCTGTTTTGTCATTAGGTATTGTTGTTAATCACTTATGGTATCTAAAGCTTTATTACATATTTATAGGAAAAAGCATATGTAAAGGGGTCTGGTACTCTCCACAATTTTAGACATCCACACATCTCACACTGATAAGGAAGACTACCCTGTGTGTATTCCCTTCTATTTTTTAGCTATTCAGTGATTACATTTAGGATTAACTAAAACACCTCAAAACAGAGGTTAAAATGAATTTCACAAGAATAATGAAACCACTCTATGCCAGTGGCTTTTGTGGATGGTGACCACCTTGGGCTCATTTGCACATTTTGCACATTCTCTTTCTTCTTCTTTTTTTCTTTCTTTCTTTTTTTTTTTTAAACAGGGTCTCACTTTGTGGTTTTGGCTGGCCCTGAGCTCAGCCTCCAACTCACATCACAGCAATCCTCCTGCCTCTGCCTCCCGAGTGCTGGGATTATAGGTGTGAGCCACCACGCCCAGCACTGTGGTATGTGGTACTGGTTGCTGCTGGGGTGAGTCTCCACGCCCAGTATTGTTATGTGGTTAACCAGGGCCCTTCCGCTTGTAAAACAGGCGCCAGAACCACTGAGCTATATCCCCGGCCCTCACATTCTCTTTCTTCTTAAAAGCCCTCCCAGGCCTTCTCTCTGTCTGGCCTCTGCCTGTGCCCTGCATGTGGGTGGGGATTCATAGGTTGATGTTTCAAATAGAGCTACTGCAATATTGAGCAGCAGAGACCCACGTGGTCCTGCAGCATGATTATTGCTATCAAAAACCTCCATTATCTATTTTTCTGAAAAAAAAAAAAGTAAGCTTCTTATGCTGTGCTTTGTTTTGTTTTTTGAGACAAGGTCTTATTATGTAATTCAGGTTGGCTTTGAGCTCACTATGTAGCCCAAGTTGGCCTGGAACTCATAGCAATCCTCCTGCCTCAGCCTCCCGAGTGCTGGAATTACAGGAGTGTGCCATCACACTCAGCTACTTATGCTGGATTTTTTTGGTGGGGGTTGTTTGTCTGTTTTTAGTTTTTGAGACAAGGTCTTGCTTTGTAGTTCAGGCTGGTTCTGAATTCAGCCCCAAACTCAGCAGTCCTCCTGCCTCTGCCTCCCGAGTGCTGGAATTGCAGGTGTGAGCCACCATGCCTGGCACTGTGGTATGTGGTACTGATTGCTGGTGGGCACGAGTCACCATGCCCAGCATTGTCGTATGTGGTTACTGGGTCAAACCTGGGACCTTGCACTTGCACAGCAGGTGCTTGCACTTGCACAACCAGCCTTTCTTCAACAGCTAAATACCCATCCTTTCTTATGCTGTTTTTGATAGGCTCAGCATCAGTGAAATTATTTTCTGTATAGAAGTAGTTTGCATTAGGGCTTGTCATTGGAGCTTCCATTTTGGGGGGGTAAATATGTTACAGTTAAATAATATAGCTTCCTTTGCTCTTCAAGGTATATCCTAGAAATATTTCAAAGTTTAAATTTCATTTTTTCCGAAGAAGGATGAAAGTGAAAGCCACGAGTGTTTGCTCCCTGAATTTATGATAATTGTGGTTTTATTATCACTTATTATTTGCTTTGCCCAGATACTAAGTGCCTCACTCTATTATGGCATGTAAGAGGGTTTTTTCCCCCGATTAGAAAGTTTAATTCTAATGTAAACCTCATATAAGTGTGTTCATTTACTTAACTAGTGTTTACTTATCACCCATTATATGCTTCTCTCCCTATTTCAGATTGAAATACAGCAATGTTTCAGACTGAAATGAAAATAATTGATGTTGTAAACAATTATTAGTTTAAATCCTGTTAATTTACAGTGTCTTAGGACCTGGATAGAAGCCACGCTGAAGTTTACCACCATCACCCTGGCTGTACAAATACAAATATGCCAGGGAACAAACAGTATAGGAGGGTGGTCCAGTGTGCCAACAGAACATATTTTTAGAGTATTTTAAATGCACCCCTATAAATGCAAATAGCTGGTTTAATAATTACAAATTACTCTTCTGCAAAGCAGTACATTTTCAAGCCCATGTCTATTTTATGTTCCCTGATAAAAATGCAAAGCCACAGGAGTATTTCTTGTCTGAAACTCCTCACGGTTAATAAAAATGCTCCAGCAAGTCTCCTGCAGAACCTTCAGGGATATTAGAAGACCTGACTTTTGCAGATTGTGCTGTTCAAATATGACCTTTATAATTTAATAATGTCAAGCCATTAACATACCGATCTAAAAGGTTGATGTAATGGACTGGGAATTTAGCTCAGTGGTTTCAGCACTTGCCTCGCAAACACAAGGTCCTGAGTAGATCCCTGGTACCAAATATTTTTTTAAAAAAGTAAATAAATAAACAGCTGATGTGCAGAGGAGTTGGAGATTGTGAGGGAGCAGGTGGTGTCTCCAGTGCTGCGTGGGTTTTGTGATCCAGATTAAAGTCCGGTCCGCCCCCTCCCCAGCTTGCCTCTGGCGTGTAATAGGAATGTTGGTGCCTCATTTCCCGAGGCATATGGGAAGCACAGTACTCAGAGGTCTTGCCAGAGTATCGCTTGTAAGCCAGACTTTAAAGTGCTTGACATAGAATAAACATTCCCCATAGATTAATTTGTTCTCCATTCTCTCATCTTGTCTCTTGGCTGTTTGCTTCGGATGCCAGAACAATCACCCAGAATGACTATGTTAGCTGAGGCCTTCTCCCCGGACAGCTGTATGCTTTCCTGTTAATGTCAATGTCTCCTCTACCTGCAGGTTACATCCAGGCATGTCGAGGGCTTATGATCGCTGCCGTCAGCCTGGGCTTTTTTGGTTCCATATTTGCGCTCTTCGGAATGAAATGCACCAAAGTGGGAGGCTCCGAGAAAACCAAAGCTAAAATTGCTTGTTTGGCTGGAATTGTATTCATCCTATCAGGTAAATACTAACTTCCTTCCCCACAAGGTCCTTCACATGAATGAAGTTACACTAACCAGGCTGCTTTTCCTTTGGTACCTCGTAGGGCTGTGCTCCATGACCGGTTGTTCCTTATATGCAAACAAAATCACAACAGAATTCTTCGATCCTCTCTTTGTGGAGCAAAAGTAAGTGTTTCTGTCTGTCGACAGTATATGTTTCTAGAGGATGGGAAGTTATAGAGATCAGTGTTGTAGTCCAGAGGTGTAGGATACTACATGGCTGCTGGAGAGTGAAGATGCTGATAAGTAGTAGCTGATGGCAGCCTTCAGATTCACATGCTGTCCTTAACAGAGTCGCTCGCGACACCTTCCTGGCCATACTCTTGTTGACACAAGAGGCATTTAGTTACCTTGTTAGCTTTACACAGTCTTTGGTACAAGACACAGGATTCAGAACATAAACTTTATCCACTGTACATCATACAACTGAAGTGTAGCGCAGGGAAAGTGGAAAAGAGGTGTGAGGTGGACAGGGTCACAAGGTGCAAGAACAGAAACTCCACGCTTGTCTGGACCGTTATTCATCCAAAATGATATTTGCCCCTGAGCAAATATTTGTCTCTGGCCTTGTAAATTTGTTCTTCTGCAATAAGCTCCTCCTTATCAACCTCTATAAAGAATGGACATAATTCACAGTTTTTAAAAAGTGCTCTGTGAGCCTGGTACTGCCACCCACATATGGCTGCTCAGCTGCAGATGAGTGTTTCGGCATTAACAGGTCAGTTTGTTGTTTGTTGATTTTAAACTATGGGCTGTTGCATTTTATAGTTTTC
This sequence comes from Petromus typicus, assembly GCA_004026965.1. Taxonomy (NCBI): domain Eukaryota; kingdom Metazoa; phylum Chordata; class Mammalia; order Rodentia; family Petromuridae; genus Petromus; species Petromus typicus. The sequence continues at coordinate 14,411 of PVIR01023160.1, read as the reverse complement.
CTGAATTGGGAAAACCCCACAGATTCCAAATCAGAAATAACCACCTATTGGATCATTTGTCTTCCATGAGACTGCTTGCATGGGAAGTTGTGTTTATAAACATGTGTTTTGTTATTGACCAACTTGACAGTTCTTTCAGACTTCAGACCAAAGATGGCACTTTTTCCACAGAGCATATATGCAGCCATGCTTATAGCAGCACAGTTTATAATAGTGAAATGTTGGAAACAACCATGATAAAGATTTCACCTTTATCAGCTGCAGGCTGGATAAAGAAGATATGGCTTTTTATAAAGTGGAGAATTACTCAGTCATAAAGAATGATAAGTTAGAGACATAGCTAAATGGATGCACCTTGAGGTCGTACTCGTAAGTGAGATAAATAGGACACAGACATGTAAATACCGTATCATTTCTCTAGTATAAGAAACTGAAGAAGAAAATGTTCAGGGCCAGGGATTTAGCTCAGTGGTTCTGGCATCTGACTGGCAAGCTCAAGGTCCCAAATTCGATTCCTCCGTCCCACATAACACAATGCTGGGCATGGTGGCTCATGCCTGTAATCCCAGCACTTGGGGGGCAGAGGCAGGAGGACTGATGTGAGTTGAGGCTAGCCTGGGCTACGTAGTGAGTTCAGGGCCAGCCTGAACAGCAAAGAAGGAAAGAAGACATTTGAAGATAAAATGGGAACAAAGCTTATGCATAAAGAGAGGTGGAGGGCCGGGAAATGGGAAAAGTAATAATCAAGAAATGTCACATACAGATTCAAATTCACTATAGTGTGATCATAATGTATACTGGGAACTGCGGACAATTTACTCGGACTTAGGACTTACTTGGGTTTTCAGATGTCTGCTCTGTCCTATGGGATCAGCTACAGGGATTATTGCAGACATCTGCCCTACCCTGTGGGATTTTAAACTACAAGGATTATTGCACTAGGATTATTGGCCTTAAGACTTATTGGGACTAACTGGGATTTTATTTGTCCTGTCCTTTACCATCTTCAACTAGAGAGGGATTATTGTGGGACCCCCCTGTTTTATGCATGCTAAGATTATTGGTGTCAGGGTTTAATGCCAAATAAAGGTGCGGTGAGCTCAGGTTATGGGCTCTGCTGCTCCCTCTTCTGCTGCTGCAGTATTTCGTCTTTGGCTGCCACTGCTCGGAGTAGCAAGAGTTGAGCCTGGGCTCAGCCTTTTTCTCAAGGTTCTAACTTTGTTGTTTGTTGGTTGTTAATCCTTTTGCTGCGGGACTCATAGGGGACTGGAGTTTGCCATGAGGATTCTGGCTGCGTCCTCTTCCCATCTCCCATAAATGTATACTTAAAAGGTACCAATAAACTCATTTTTTAAAAAAGTTCCACATTTAAAAAAAAGTAAATTACTGAGATAACTAGTCAAGTGAGCATTACTTTTTTGGGCATATTTAGCAATCTTTAGAAAGCCAGCTTTCTAGTCCTGATATTAGAATTGTAAATGCACAATAGGAAATGTTCAAATTGTGAAATGCAATAAAAATAAAGACGAACACATGTTGAACCCCTAACATATGCCAGAAAGGACATTATAAATACTAAATTATTATATTTTTATAACACCCTGGTAGGTAGGCTCTCTTGGCACCCTCTTATTTGAAGTTGAGGGAAGAGAGCAAGTAATATGTTCAAGGACACTTGAATTCAACCAGCTAACTGAGTGAATCATGACCAGTTTAAGTCAGGTAGTGGAACTGTAGAGCACTTGCTCTAAGATGTGTGATCTGTAATATCTTACCACATCACAATTTTTAAAATTGATTTTATTGGTACATTTTATATACACAGTGGGATCACAGGCAACATCGAGAATTTGTACCAGTGCATGACACAACTTAATTCTCATTTTTTCCCATTCCCCTGCCCCCGTGTCACAATTTCTATTAGGATGCTGCCTATACTTTTCACCAGGCAGTTACTTTTGTACATTTAAAAGAGGTTTTCATTCAGAAATTTTATGAAATGAAAAACAAAATGACTGCTTTAGAAAAACTTTTACTTTCCTGTCTATGAGAAAAATATGTCATGATTTGTAAATTTTTTCCCAGTTTATTTTGACACTGAGACTTGCGCAGATAGACCTGACACCAAACACTGAGATGAGAGCTGAGATAATACTCTGGAGAGCAAGAGCATTTTAATGTTTAAATGAAATGTTATATTTATTTTTATCTCAAGGTCTGATATCACAAATACACCATAAAATCCTATTTTCATGGTTTATTTTGTTTAATACATTGCTAACTTCTCTGGATTAATTTTTGATGTCACCATTGTTGTTCTGACAATTATCAAGGATGTCATTGTCTGCATCTTAAAAGTCATTGAACGCTTTGTGGAAAGGTCAAGGCCCATCCCTGAGCACGTTCTGTGCTTCTGAGATTCAGTTTGGGACCACTGGAGTTTCTTAGTCTCCTATCACCTTTACAAAAGTGCAGTTCAGCAGTGTTGTACTGTGAGAGGTTTATCTCATTTCAAAATTCTTAGTGCTCATTGCACTATCCATGTCCAATCTGGTCTTTCTGTGTCCTTTTCCTATCTCCACCTAGTCTCTCTGTATATAGTCTCATTTGTAAAAGAGGGTTGATAACAGAATCTATGCCATAGAGTTGCTAAGAGAATAAACGTGCTTAGAATGTGTATGTGCATGTGTGTGTGTGTGAATTGGCTCTTTTGTGTTATATTAGCGATCACTGAGGTTCCTTTTTTAGCTGGAAATAGTGGCTCATGCCTATAATCCCAGCACTCGGGAGGCAGAGGCAGGATTGCTGTGAGTTCAAGGCTTGCTTGGGCTACATAGTGAGCTCAGGGCCAGCCTGAACTACAAAGCAGGACCCTGTCTCAAAAAAAAAAAAAAAAGGTAAACCATAAAGATGTGATTCACCTCACTGATGACCTTTTAGTTCTTTCTTTGCAATGATTTATTAAACAACACTAACAATTTACCAGTTTACCTATTGTAACTAAAAGCACAAGAGGTAGACTTATGAAAAACAGCACTGCTGTCTGAGCAGGGTGGCACACAGCTGTAGGCTAGGCAAGCTTGGTGGCTGGACAGGAAAGTCATAGTTTGTGCCCAGCCTGGAAAACTAAGCAATATAACCTCCTCAAAATAAAAAACAAAAAGGGCTGGGATCATAGCTCAGTGTAAAGAACCTGGGTTCAATCCCTAGTACTGAAAAAGAAAAGAAAACCTACAGCACTGCGTATAAACTGGTATTTATAAATACTTCATATCAACATAGTATAGAAACTTGACCCTATTAACAAATGTGCATATCGATCATGTGTTGACTCTGAAGCTGGAACTCTGTCTCCTTCCTGTTATTCACCTCAGTGTCTCACACAAAGAAAGGCCCTTAGTGTTCTAAATCGCTTTAAGTGGATCAAAGAATCATCAAGGCCTGAGACATGTAAATGTGATCAGATTCCCATAAAACTAACAGAGGACACAGGAATTCAAAGCCTCATCTGAACAAAATATGCTTTTTAAAATACCTACAAATTGTCATGAGTTCCTTTGGTTCTCTGTTACCACACCTTCTGGTAGAGGACAATTCAGTTCAGTAAACTGCACACGTGTGGCTGTAGAGACAGAACAGACTGGTTTCATAGATATGGAAATGTCAACGTGTTTAAAACAAGGTTTTGATTTGGCCTGTTCTAGGCGATACTACTTCCTCAGCTGGCCTTTGCTAGAATTTTGCTGTTGGTGCCTCTTCGTTTGTCCATGAACTTGGAGAGTCCTATTTGCAGGAGTCAAAGTTCATGGCTGGGCCAGCCTCAGCTGAGCTGAGGATTGAGGACGCAGCTAGCTGTAGGATAGGAGGTCCTATTTCTTTGGTGTCTTGCTCAACTGGCAAGAGAATTAAAAGCATCCCTTTCAACCCTGTCTTTGCCTGCACCGTGACTAGAAGTGAAGTAGTTACTGTGGACCAAGGCCCTTCACGATGACAAGCTTTTTGTTAGTGCCACAGGTAACACTCACACACCCTCACCTTCTCACTGTGCTCAGACCTTAGTCTTTCAAAACATGAGCCACCGGCAAATGCCACCTCCCACTGGAGCCCCAGGTGTACTGCAGCCGGAGCTGGTGTATTTGTGTCCTTGGGTTGGACACTGTGAGACAGACCCTGGTTTGAATTGCTGTCTGATACCCCAAAATGTGTTGGGAAACAGTTTGAGCCTTGGAATGTGGTTTTGAGGTTTGTTTGCTGCTGTTGATTTTCTTTTTATTTTTTATTGTGAAATAGATACATTTTATATACATACCATGATCACACTCAACATTGACATGACTTGATTCTCATTTTTTCCCATTCCCCCATCCACCCTACAATCCCCAACCCCCTGTATACATAAGCTTTGTTTCCCCTTTTTTGTTGATTTTTCACGTCATTCTTATACTGTGTTAATTGGATCTTCTGTAGCTCTCAGGGACATCCTTGTAGAAAGCACACTCCGGATGCCTAAGTTTAGAAAAATACAACGAACCTTATCAACGAAGTTCATACTGTGCTCAAGGAACCGTGTAGAGCTTCAGTACAGTAAGTGGCTTCTGACGTAGAGTTGGGGTGATGATCCGGCAGCCACAGCATGGTGCTAAACTTTCAGTGGTGCTTAGAATCCTAGGACTCTTCCTTTCCCACCACAGATCTGGGGAGAGTTTTCTTCCAAGTTACATTTGACAGAACTGCAGTCATCTGTGTTTGCTGACTCTGTGTATTTTCCTTTTCCTTCCTTGCATTTAAATTATGATTGTGTTCACGACTCCAGCATGCACAGCCTTGAAAACTATTTCTTCACTCTTCTCTTTAGGCTCCTTTTTACTAAAAGAAAACCTACCCAAATCCCAGAAGCTGCAGTAGTAGGTACCCATGGTGTGATTCACCACACCAGCGCCAACACATGCTTTCTATTATCACGTTTTTTCCCAAACCACTAACTTCTGGATGTCTTGATTGTTTGCTTAAACTGTTCTGGAGTAAGAACCGACATGAAGAAACTGTTTTCCAGATTGAGCAGTTATTGCACTTAAGCAATTCCCTATTCATGGAAACAGAACGTTGTGCTGTGAGATGTATTCTCTTTCTGTAGTGAGATTTATCATTCATGTTTTGGCTTAGATAGTTTCATGTTTAGGTCTTATCCTCTAAGCTTTTCTGTTTTTATTATGTTCAAAATCATGGAACTCTCCATTCCTGGCATATTTGCTTTGTACTTCAGGATATGAGCTTCAGTACGGTTAAATCTTTTCACCAGTGTGGTTATTTAGTAGTTAGAAATAAATGGGCGCCAGGCTAGGGGTGTGGCCAGTGGTGGGACGTGGGTTGGCATGTCCAAGGATAGGATTCAGTCCCCAGAACTAAAAAAGAAAAGGTGAAGAACATAAAACAAAGCCGCCTACTTTCTGATCAACTATCTCGTTCTTATTGTCAAGTTAAATGAATAAACAATTCAAGAAGCAAAATACAGATTTTCCTGGGTGAGACTGGAAAGGGTATCAGTCTACAGGGGAACTTGTCAGATATTTAACTCCATTCCTCTGCCCTTGTTACAGTTTATTACCTTATGGTGCTTGTTCATTTAAGATGACTCGTGAAATTATTTGGAGGACGAGCTAATGTAGGTAAAGAGCTCATAGGTTCCTGGAGAGGAGATTCCACATAGGTGCCAACCAAGGATTAAGAACAAATTAGATTCAACTATTAAATACTAAGGTATTTAAAAATATTAAGGTGTTATTCTGCGATTGTACTTTATTTGGAAGCGGCACGGGCTATTTCTGACCACTGCTTCTTCTGTTACTTTCACTATACTGGCAGGCCTGAAAATGTGCTTGGATTCCAAGTGACTGGCAACTTGTTTTTATAGACTAGTGCATGGAATAATTTACTCCTGTCACTGTCTCCTGCTTTCTGGGGTTCAGCTCTTCCCCCCGTTATACCAGGTTTACTTCCCATCATTTTTCAAGAGTTGCTTTCAGAGGAAGGTACCCCGCTCCATCTCCCTCTGCCCATCATAGTCCACTAAGTGCTCTGCCCTGCTTGTGTATTCACCTCTCTCAAATCAGACCCGTAACCTCTCAAAGGAGAGTCTGTGACAGGTACTGCAATGATTGTCAGCCGGAGAGGATGTGGGACTGTCTGTAGAGTGCAGTATGCTTGGTTTTCTTTCTTTCTTCCATTTTTGTTTTGAGACAGTGTCTCCCTATGCAGTGCAGGCTGGCCTCGAACTCACTGTGTAGCTGAGGTGGGCCTTGAACTCATGGTGATCCTCCTGCCCCAGCCTCCTGTGTTCTGGGGTTACAGGTGTGAGCCACCATGCCTAGCTTCTGCATACTTGAGAAGAATCACTTACAGGAAGTGGGAGAAGAAGCAACATAGCATAGTTCAGTAATCAGGACCCTGGCTGGGTCTGGGGAGTAGGCTTGTTCTTTATTTCCCTTTATTAAGTTTATTGGTATATTTTAGATATACATTATAATCATGTTCAACATTGAGAATTTGTACCTGTACATGATGTATCCTGATTCTCGTTTTAAGCCCTCTCCTCTCTATATACTTTAAGCTTTGTTTGTTTTTTTTGTTTTTACCATCAAATTTTTTCATTGCCTTCTTTGCTTTCTTTTGGCCCTCTTTCTCCTTAAACATTTTTTCCCCTTTTCACAATACCTCGCCTATATTCTAGACCTCATTTACACCTTCAGCTTCTCATGTTAGAGAAAGGATACAGTATTCACGTCTGTGCCTGTTTATTTCACTTATGAGTATGGCCTCTCAAGGTGCATCTATTTAGGTAAAAATGTCTCTGATTTATCATTCTTTATGGCTGAGTAATACTCCTTTTTTTTTTTTTTAAACCCACAGCTTCTTTATCTAGTCTTCAGCTGATGGTAAAGCCTTTGTTCTTCCACTTAGCTGTGCAACTTTAAATTATGTGTGCCTTCTGTGCCTTGTGTTCCCATCTGTGGCATGAAGATGTTGTTACCATTAAAGGAGATAATGCATTTCAACTGTCAAGAACCATATGTAGTAAACATTCCAAAAAAGTTAGCTCTTATTTTGAAGGGTACTAACCCTTACATAATACATAAAAAGACAGCAGAACATTAATATACAGTCTCCTCAGATTAATCATAGAAAAATGGTGTTGGAATGTTGAGGACCTTATTTTATGATCTTTTCCCCTTGAAGATTAGGCTGTCTTCCCTCCTAAAACTATGCCTATTACTTCCTGGCATAAATACACCCTGAAAAGGCCAAAGACTTTTCATAAAATATTGAGCTTTCCTAAACTAGGATACGAGTGACAGCTACCACGGGTGATTCTGTTTCAAGTTACCAGTAGTGGTCGGTTGAGGACTGAAAGTGACAAATCATAAGTCACAGGTTGACACTAGGAACTCACCGAAAGGAATATTACAAACACAGTATTGCTACAGACCACAGGATTGTGTCTTCGTTAATTCAAATCATCTTGAAACTTTCTAAAGAGATTCAGAAATTATGAATTTGGCTTATATTAACAACCGACTTGGTTATCACTTTCATATATTTTACTTCTTATGTAGGCTCTATTAAGGAAAATATTATTTCTATTTGACTTCCACTGTGAATTTTCTCTCACATGTAATGAACAGTATTCATTTCGAGTTGATTGGAGACCATTTGTCTACCCTGGTATTTTTTTTTTTTTTAATTTCATGTGATGGCTTTTGTGACTGATTCTTTCCCTCTCAGATCCCTTTTCTCCACCCTGTTGAAGGTGTGTCACAGCCTTACTCAACAGTGATTTCAGTTCACACCTATCAGTGTGTCTACCGGGAAATATTGAAGTTCTCAAATGGCAGGGTTGAGAGAGTACAATAGATTATACACTGCAATTTATTTCCAAGGCTTGTCTCCTTTGCCTCTGCTTGAAAGTCTTTCTTCACTTTTCATAATGCTTTGAGGCTGATTTCAACACTTCAGAAGATTATCCAAATTTCAGGTTATCTGTTGTTCTCTGATCAGCAATATCCTCTTGGGCCAGGGCCAGCTTCTCACTGACAGAATGTGCTTTGTTAGGCTCACATTTTCTTCCTCATCTGAAAATGTTTCAGGCAGAGCCATTAGGGTGAGATGGAGCTTGGTTCGAAGATGAAAACATTGTTTTTGGAGTATCTTAGTTGACAGGACTCATTAAAAGAGACTCCTAGGGCTTCGATACATTTGCATCAATGAACATGACTTTGACAAACCAGTACTGGAAAACAGAATTACTTCTAAAACACTGATTAACTGCCTAACATTTTTGAGAAAAAGCGAGGATGTCTAAGGTGTTAAAATGTGCTTACCCAATGGTTGGAGTTTCTTTCTTCTACCTGGATGTGCCTGGGACCCTAGGCTGTTGCTTGTGGCTCTCACCTTATGCTGAGAAGGGCAGGATTGTGTCCACCTGGTGACCCTGAGGCAACACAGCTCTTACCACCAGGCACGATTTAGCCTTGTAACCTCCCCAGCAGTCCTTAGGAAAGACACTGAAGAACACTCTTTTTTTGTCTTCCTTCTACTCACATTCCCATTCCAACTTGATTTGGTGCCTTGGGGAGCTGGGTGACGCTCCTGCTCACCTCACAGGAATGAGAGGCGAGATACCATCCTCACGTGTTCAGAGTGGACAAGAGAAAACCTGGTTCTCACAAAGGGTCTCACTGATTAGCCAGGCGAATCAGATGTTGAGCAAGTAATTACAGTCACCTCTGATGAAACCTAACCAAGGCAAAAGAGCATGCCCGCTTTAGCAAACATGACTGGGGTTCTCCCACATTTGCAGATGTGGCTCAGGTAAACACTGAAGGTAACAACAGCTACTGCCATTGTCAATTGACTGGCCTAGAACTTGTGTGTGTGCTAAGATATTTTTATGTGTATCACCGTATTTAATCTTCATTCTAATCCTGAGAGATAAGTATTAATAGCCTCATTTTATAAGGCAGGAAGTTGAAGCTCAGCTGTCCCATGTTGACTTCTGTGTGTCCACTAAGTAAAAAATGGCAGAACCCGGATTTGAAACCCGGAAGTGTGATCCAGATGCTGAGCTCTTAAGTGTTGCTTTAGCTTCCTATTATGTTCACCGCAACTGAACAAAATATTGTATTGGTATTTCAAAAACCTAATCAATGCAAAGTGCAGTTAGCTCTTATTTCAGAAAGGTGAATTTCTCTCTCTGGCTCATTAGGTTCTCAGTGGCTCCAAGCTCTGGGGTGTGAAATTCCTTCTGAATGCCCAGGGGCTGTCTTGTCACCCAGCCAAGAGGTGGGGGGAATCATTAAAACCAGGGAGTGCTGGCTGTGAAAAGGGACAGAAAAGCCCCCCCAAAGAGAAAGCAAAAAAACCGCTTGTAGTGAGAGGCCCTCAGCCTTGCAGGATCTCCTGAGAAATGACCTTAATGAAGGTCTCAGAGAAAAGGGCCAGGTCTTTACCAAGCACACCATCCTCATCATTTTCGTCAAGGTAGCAACAGCCAAAGTAATGAAGTATTCCAGTTACCTTCAAACAACCAAATATGTCTTCTCACACGTTTAAAATCTTTAAAAAGTCCACACTCATGTTGTCAATGTTAACATTTTGAAACTGAACTCTTATCGTTTACTCAGCCCTTCAGAGACCACTGTCTGGTAGATACTTTTCCCACAACGTGACACTCCTGCAAGAGTGGGTTTTATGTAAGTGAGCATTGTAAGGAATCCTCTGCAAGCACACATTTTCCTCAAGCTCTCCATTCTCCTGTCTTAGAGGAAGCAGGCTGAGGACCCTGCCCAGCTTGTGTCTCCTTGCTGCAGCGCCTGTCCTGGTGCTCTGTCCCTTACTGCGCTCAGCTCTACTTTGCAGGGACCGCAAGACAACAGGCCCCAAAAGCAGGAGGATCGCTCTCTGGTCGAGCCAGCTTGAAAGCCACACGCTGTGGTGGGGAACCTCTGGCTCGCGTGCCACAGTGAGCTATTGGTATCCATGAAGTTCTACAGTTTGCTTCACTGGGCTACAGACCGAGTTCAAGACCAGCCTGATTCACGTAGCAAGACCTTGTCTTTAAAAAGTCAAAACCAAAGCACAACCAAAAGAGACTTCGAAAGTAATGGCAGCGCCTCCCGAGTGGAGCACAGTAGATGGGCCACCTCATCTCTCCAGCTCCTCCGCGCTCTCTGGGGTGACTGTGAGTAGACGGAGGTTGCCTTCATCACTAGGCCCCACTTCCTGTTTCCAACGCGAACCCTTGGAGAAGCTTTGGCTCGCGGTGTAATCGATGTTCCAGAGCTGGGTACAGGGCTGATGCCTAGCAGCGCTGTCACAATGTCTCCTGCCCCCATTGGTCACCTGGTTTCCCAAGAAATTCAGCCCAACAGTGAAATTTAAAAAGGACCCTCATGGCAGCGTTTGCTGCGCGCACACAAGGCCCCAGCCTCCTAGTTGAAGGTGCACCAGCGCCTTGCGCGCCTGCTGCTTCCTGTTCTGGCTCGTGGCCAGCGCTGCAGGATCCTGCCTGCCCCTCAGTCCGCACTAGAGCGCTTGCCTGTGCGGAGGACCAGGGCTCAGGTGGAGACACAGCAAGTAGGAAAGGTGAGAGGAACAGGACAGCCTCAGGCAAACTGCCGCGCAGTCCCATGGCAGCCAGGTTAAGGGAGGGGACAGCTGGAGATGAGGCTGACCTTGGGCTCCACCCTCCCTGCACCGCTGACTTCCGTGCTTCAGTTCCTCCCTGGGCTGTGTGTGATCCACTGTCCCGTTCTGGCTTCATGTTCTACTCAAAACTACTATTGCGAATTTTATTGACACTGCAGTGAAGGTGTGTGGGCCCCAGAGGAGTCATTCCTATAAAAACCCAACAGAAGCACCCAATCTGGAGAAAAGGGATAGGCAGACACGGGAGCAGCACACAACCCAAGCCTTTGGTGTGTTCTGTCACTTGCTGGGGCAACTTCCTCAGCCACAAGGATTTCCTCTGTGCCCTGTGGCAACTGACTCATGTCTGTGTTCTCAGTAGCATCACCCTTTGTACAGTGACCTCCCAAGGAACTGTCTCCTTTGTCTATGCACCCCCTGAGGTTATCTGCAGAGCGCAGTGGCCCATAAGACGCTTCACAGCAAGCTCATGATTCCCCCATCACAGTGATAAATCGGAGGATGCCATTTCTGTCCCTGGTCCCTGCTCGGCACTTTGTACCCCGTTTATTTGCATCTGTCTGGTATTGATATACATTTACCAAACTGATCTGCAATGAAAGCAGGAGAGGCCACCCCTTTTCTAAGTGCAGGGCGCCAAAATACTTTATTCTGTGGGCAGAATAAATGCATACAACGTTTGGGGAAGCAAAGGCACAGCGCAGGAGAGATGCTGAGGTGAGAACAGTTTAAAGCATTCTCTGGATACAAAGGTATGACCACCTCCTTCACAGGTTCCAGTAGCAGACAGTACAGAGGACATTTGGTAAAAGGTGCTTCGCGGGGTTAAATGGTGTGTAGGCCCCGCCCCCCGGAAGTGAGCTGTGACACTTGTGTCCTGTTTTCACAGGTATGAACTTGGAGCGGCTTTGTTTATTGGATGGGCAGGGTCCTCACTCTGTATAATTGGCGGAGTCATATTTTGCTTCTCAATAGCTGACAGCAACAAGACACCCAGGTAGGAGAGACAAAAATTACCTGTTAAAGACCAGGGATTTGGCTCAGTGGTTCCGGCACCTGCCTTGCAAGTGCAGGGACCCAGGTTGGATCCCCAGTAACCACACCCAACAATGCCGGGTGTGGAGACTCACAGCCACCAGCAATCAGAACCACAGTGCCAGGTGTGGTAGCTCATGCTTGTAATCCCAGCACTCGGGAGGCAGAGGCAGGAGGATTGCTGTGAGTTCAAGGCTGAGCTCAGGGCCAACCTGAACTAGGAAAGCTAGATCCTGTCTAAAAAAACAAACAAACAAAAAAACAAAAAAAATTACTTGTTAAAAGGCATTATACTATTGTAAGTCACCACTTCACCGGGGACAAATTGCAGACAGTTCATATGATTCTTATGAACTTCAAAAGCCCAAAATTTAAAAGGTTAGGAATATCATCAGTTTTAAAATGAAAAGAGCTCATCATTATCAGATTGCAAAAGTATCTCTGTAATTAGAAAGATGAACCTAAATATGAAGGCACGTTCTTCCCCTTGGCCTCCTCATCATGGAGGTGGGAATTATTGGTGAAGGTCACTTCTGAGGCTCTCAGATTTTAGGCAGGTGAATTTGTTTGCAATAGCTTTGCAAAAGAATGAACAAAGAAGTCTGGAGTTTCTTTTGCAGGGCTCTGTCTCGGTTAAACTAGTCAGAAAAGACACTGAACTGTTTCTCAGAGCTGACAAGGAATGAGAGATCCAAGCTCAGCTACTGACAGACGGGGAGGGGGAGTGTTTGTCCTGTGAGTAGAACGGGGTCTCCTTCACTGTTTCTGCCTTTTCAGAATGGGCTACACATACAATGGCGCCACATCGGTCATGTCCTCTCGGACAAAGTATCAGGGCGGAGAAGGAGACATTAAAGCCACAAGCCCTTCAAAACAGTTCGATAAAAACGCGTACGTCTGAAGTGCTCGGCCGGGAAGCCGTGGTCGTGCATTTGTTATCAAAGTGGACTGTTCACAAAATGATCCCATCCAAGACCCTCCTATAATTAACAATCAAACTATTTTTAAGATATGAATTTGAGGAATTCATTGATTGTGTGGATGTAAATGTTCTTACATGGTTATGTACTAATCATTTTCTGTTATGGTTTCTATAAAAAAATAAACAAGTTATTTACAGGATTTGTATATTTTATATTTAGATATATAAAGCATTTGATGCCAGGGGTTCAAGAAGTTTTTGAGATACAGCCTTTGGGGTCATTCATACTTTGGGATACCTGACCCCATTCCTTGTTGCATTCCTACAATAAACAGGAAGTGAATAAAGAATGGTGTCTTTGAAACAGTGTGGGGCCGGTCAGACTGCCTCACAAGATGTCCGAGTTGCAACACAAGTTATTGGCTGCTGCATCGAGTCGCCTTTAGTTTTCTATGCCCACCTGTCACTTGTTATTATGGCTCAAGGAAGGGCCAGTGAGGACACAGTGTTGTCGCTTTACGTGGCCCGTCCTCCTCTGGTCACTGCTTGGTCTTGTCTGACACAGCAGGGCGTCAGCAGGAGCTGAGCAGTGGCCACCAGCTGTGGTGAACTCTGAAAGCAACGCCGGAAGCTCCAGAGTTGCAGCGGCAGCTGCCTTGCCCAGAACCATGGGCTGTCTTACGGGTCCTGCTTAGGGAATTCCCTGGGAACTGAGACTTGGTGGTTTTCAAGATATGTGAGTTTCTCCAGTGATTTCTGAACAAGGACAGAGATGCCAAGGTAGAGGGTGGCAGTCACCACCATCGACACAAAGTTCACATGCCTGACCTCATGCCTCGGCCTCCCTACACGGCGTGTACTTTTCTTACCCTGCATTTACAGAGAAGGAACCAGAGTTTGAGTAACTTTCCCAACAGTGACAGAACAAGACTTAGTGTAGGGTAAAATATAGAATTGGAACTGGGGAGAGCTGGAAACATAGCTCAGTGGTAAAACGCAGGAGACCCTGAGATCCATTATCCAACCCCAACACGACAGAGAGAGACAGACAGACAAGGAGCCAGCGAACCAGTACCTGTGTTAGCTGGAGAAAGCTGTCCACTATGAATTGCAACACAGGTGAATACATTATTTCCCTAAGTGTGAAAGCCTTAAAAGGAAAAAAAAAAAAATCACACTGTTTGGAGATGCTGAATGGAAAGAAAAGGAAATTAACAAGTTTGTTTACATCTCCACATTAGTTAGTGCCATATTAGTATAGTACAGCACTTGAAGTATCTTTCTCCAGAAAGGACTGTATGAGTATGCATTTGAAACTTTTTTTTTTTAACTTATAATTGAGCTGGTAAAAACATACTGAAAATTTTCAGGTAGGGCCAGGGATTTAGCTCAGTGGTTCCAGCATCTGCCTGGCAAGCACCAGGTCCCAAATTCAATCCCCAGTAACCACATACTACAATGCTGGGCGTGGTGGCTCACACCTGTAATCCCAGCACTCCGGAGGCAGAGGCAGGAGGATTGCTGTGAGTTCAAGGCTGGCCCGGGCTACATAGCAAATTTGGGGCCAGCCTGAACTACAAAGCAGCTGTCTCAAAAAAATTTTCTGGTAGAGGGGCCGGGGAGTTAGCTCAGTGGTTCCGGCGCCTGTCTTGCAAGCGCAAGGGCCTGGGTTCGATTCCCCGGTAACCACATAACAATACTGGGTGTGGAGACCCCACACCCAGCAGCAACTAGTACCACATACCACAGTGCC
>PVIR01023159.1:12552-27482 GCA_004026965.1 Petromus typicus | reverse complement strand
GTGAAAGGGCTCAGGCCTGGCGAGGGGCTGTAGGAGAAGATTGTAGGAGTCAGGGACAGGGCCGGTGATATGGGGACATTCAGGACTCCTCCTCGGCCAGGGACGGGAGAGACAGCGAAGGGACTGTGCGGGTCAGGGTACATCCCTGGCCTCGAGAAAAGAGGGAGCATTATGTCGGGCTTGCGTTTCTGGTGGCTAATCCCTCCTCCTCCGACTGCACTCCGGGAGGACAGGAGATCCATGCCCCGGCGCCAGTCAGCCGCGGACCCGTCCTCCAGCTCCGAGGGCTCCGCCTTCCTGTCAGCAACATTGCTGGACTCCTGGACAGACGCCGTCAGGGAGCTGGCCGAGAACCGCCCCGGCTGTACATCACTGGTTGGAGAGTGGGTGTCCAGAGGCGGGAAGTGGAAGCGGGAGGACGCAGTCGGCACTGGCGGCGCACTCTGAGGAACCACACCTGTGACGTGGAGAAGACGAGAACTGCGTTGGAGGTCTGCCACCCACTTTCGCCATGCTACTGGCACTAGGCTGAGTGCCCGAGCAGCGACGGGGTGGAATCCTAAGCTCCCCATCTTCCCAGGGATGACACTGCTTCTTCCATTCAGCTGAGTGGCTATCCCACAGGCTTGTTCCCAGAGTGCTCCTAACTGCCCGTAACGCCATTTACTTGTTTACTGGACTCCAGAGGGTACACTGACAAGGCAATGACCTCCGATGGTTCACCACTGTATTCTCAGCAGTCCCGGGGTCGCCTGGCGCTCACTCAGTACTAAGTGAATGACTCCCTGGGTAAAAGGGCCTTCTTCTCTCAATTCTAAATAACATGATATATATCACCTGCCTCAATTTCAGCTATGCAAACAGTCTTTCCTTACTTTCATAAATGCGGCCACATGTATAAAACAAACCTGGAAATAATGTACGTGCAAAGCACCACATTCAACACCCTGCTCCTCACATACACGGGAGTGAACTAGAGTACTGCAGAGGACTACGTTCTCTTAGTGCTCTGGATATACCTCAGAGGTTCAAATGTTTTTCAAACTCTAAATCTATATTCCCCTAATAAATGCTATGTACTGATTTCTAGCCCTGTTCTGCTTTCAACCCCCGAGAGGGCTAGAAGAAAATCCTGGACCTCCTACTTCCGGTCCCAGGTGCAATGGCTAAAACTTGAAGCTCTAAACAGAAATTAACATCATACTAAACCCATCATTCTGAGAGGTCCACAAGCTCTCAGCGTCAAGGACCCAAGGCAGGCCCGGGGATGGTTTGCCCTCGGGATGAGTGGGATCCTAGAGGTGCCAGTGGGGTCTACAAAGATGCGGTCACACGTTTTTTAAAAACACTCTATGGCACAAATGAGAAGAAAAACAGGAAAAATATAAATGAGAGTGAAAGTATGGTGGTCCAGGAAAGGAAAGAAAAACAGCATACTACAGTACAGCTGGGAATTGCTCCCAAGCAGTCGCCGCCTTCCGCTCTTGGTATCACGGTCATTCTGTGCAGCTCACTGGACTGTCAAGACAGGCCTGGCTAGGCACACGTGGCTGACACTGCCAGAGAGGCACTTCCCAGACTGGTGTTGCACAGAAAACCCCTTTAATCTCAGCTGGGAAGAACAGGGAGGGTGGCCCTGCACATAATCTGAGCACAGCCAAGAGTCCCCAGATGATGGCTTTTCAGAGTACGAAGGTGGCTAAAATTCTATCCTTTTTCTTTTGGCTGTTGACTTATTAAGACTATATCTAGTTAAAACCAAAAAATCCCTTTTATACATTGTAAAGGATGGAACTAACTCAATTTATTGTGTTAGGGAAGTATAAGGGTGGTCAGTTTAGGAAACTATATAAGTCTAGTAAAGAACTTTTTTGTTTTGTTTTTTGAGACAGGCTCTTACTTTGTAGTTAGCTCACTCTGGCCCTGAGCTCAGCCTCGGACTCACAGCAATCCTCCTGCCTCTGCCTCCCAAGTGCTGGGATTATAGGCACGAGCCACCACGGCCCGCAATGTGGTGTGTGGTTCTGATTGCTGGTGGGCGTGAGTCTCCACGCCCCACACTGTTGTATGTGGTTACTGGAATTGAACCTGGGCCTTTGTGCTTGCAAGGCAGGCACTAGAACCACTAAGCTAAATCCCCAGCCCAAGAACTTTTTTGTAAAGCAGCAGGTGTCTGATCTTGACCACTGTGAGTATGTGGGGAGAGGATGCACATCATTAACAAATGCATTTCCCTGAAGCAGAGGAGTGTGAGACCAGGGCATTGCTGCTTCCCTCCAATTAACTGGAGTTGCCACATTTTTATATCGAGACATCAAGTTTAAGATTTTGCTTGAAAAAACCTTGTTCCCCCTCAAAAGGGTGCCCTGAAAGGAGAACTAGTCCATGAAACCACGCTGAGCCCAGGTGGTAGGGACGGAAAGTCTGGGTGTGGATGGGGCCAGTACCTCCTATCCTGCAGGAAGTGCAAGTTAGAAACGAGTTTTCAACCAGCCATGGGAAAAGTGGGAATAATAAGGGGTTCTGCCTTGTCCAGCCCTGGCCCTCAGTGTGTAACTCTGGGCCAGTTACTACTCTGTGCCTCACTTTCCTTGTTTGTAAAATAGTCGTAATGATGCCAATATTATGAGGAATAGATGTTTACATTGTAAAGCCCTTACAATGTTGTGACACAGCAAACTGGATGTAATCGTGAAAACATATTTTTATAATAATTCGAAAACTAAAACTGACAAAGGCATGTATCAACTCCGGCTCACAGACAGACAGCAGTATGAGAGCAATGTCAAGCTCCCGGGTGTGGTAGTGTTACTGTGGTTATGGAAAAGAATGTCCTTGTTCCTGGGAGATACAAGCTGAGGTACATAGGAGTGCAGTGCCACGATGTCTGCAACTTAATCTCAAAGATTTAAAAAGTACATATAAATAGAAAGAGATAAAGCAACGTGGCAACAATGCTAACCATTAGTGACATACACACCCACACAGAGGATATGTGGGTGTTCACGCTCCTTAATCCCGTTTTTCTGTGGGTTTGAAGTTTTCCAAAATGAAAAACAGGGGCAGAGGTAGGTGGGAGGAGGGAGGCACAGACCAAGAGGTCTCAAATCCATCCTTGAACTAGGCGGCCCTTCTGCTGAGACCATTTTTTACTAATAACAACCTCTACCTTTCCAATGTAAGTGAATATTAGATATATTTAATAATGTACTTTACAGAATGTTTTTAATCATAAAAATACGATACTCCATGTAGATGTCCTTTCAGCACTACCCAAATGAGAAGTATTTTACCTTACTCGGTTAACAGTGCGCAGGACTCTAGGGAAGGGACAAAGAAAGTATTTACTCTTTTACTGTCTTACTTAGTTATGTTACAAGTTTTGTATTATGTATGCATGTTACCATCAGCTATATATTTCTTTTCTTTTACAAAACAAAAAGACCAAGGTAGGGGATTTAGCTCAGTGGTTCTGATGCCTGCCTCGCAAGCACAAGATCCCGAGTTTGAGTCTCAGTACTGCATACCACAAATAAAACAAAACAAAAACAATAGACCAGATTAGTTCCACCCCCTATGAACAAAAATGGAGACAGGATCTAAATCCATACAGCTCTACAACCTCAAAGTATTGACTCCACTTTGTCTTATATTAAACCTAACATATAGTATATATCTTATTTCTCCTGTAAGTTCTAAGTATCTTGAAGTAGTGAACTCTCCCACCATCTTTTTTGTTTGTAGGGCTTAACACGTTATCTGCTGAGCAAATTAACAAATTAATTATGAATCCCAAGGGGGAGTGTGCTGGAACGTATGATCTATTAAACAAGAAATTTCAACGGTTCAGACTCTCAAGAGTTGTCTTCTGGGGCCGGGGAATTAGCTCAGTGGTTCTGGTGCCTGTCTTGCAAGCGCAAGGGCCAGGGTTCGATCCCTGGTAACCACATAACAATAATGGGCGTGGAGACCCACACCCAGCAGCAACCAGTACCACATACCACAGTGCCGGGCGTGGTGGCTCACGACTGTAATCCCAGCACTCGGGAGGCAGAGGCAGAGGGATTGCTGTGATGTGAGTTGGAGGCTGAGCTGAGGGCCAGCCTAAACCACAAAGTGAGACCCTGTTTCAAAAAACCTTAAAAAAAAAAAAAGTTGTCTTCTGAGAAACTGTTCAACAGATTACTAGTCCATGTGGTCCTCATCTGTAATTTTACCTTTAAAAAGTGATTATCAAGATACACATCTTACTGGCCTATGATGGTCCAATGAGGCAACTTGCCAAACCACTAAGCAAAAGTACAGACTGTGATTAGGTATTCAATAAATGTCACATAACTCGGTCATCATAAAGCTCACCTTAAACAACGTTTGGCCTATGTGAGTAAAAGCTGTCTACAAACAAATGACATGTGTTCTTTGGAGCTGTCAGTACCTAGGATGTAAGCAACCACACGGTATGCCTAAAAGAAATGCACACTGTTTTGCTTTTCCTGTGACTTTCTGATTAAGATCTACAGTCTACTGAGGATCAGTCTCGCTCCAACAGCTTTCGTGTAGCACAGGTGCAGCAGACCAGCAGGGTCAGATTGAAGAGAATCTTGACAGAGCAACAGTCTAGACACCCTTGTCTTGGAATACCACAGCTACTCCACTCCTAGGGACAGACAGACACTCTATTTCAGGCTGTCCAAGTGGCTGGGTTTTTTAAACTTGAAAACCAAGGAATGAAGATAGAAGAACAAGACCAGTAGAGCATTTCTGGATGTGGGGGCAGGGGCATGAACACCAATACATTCTTCAAAGTCGCCAGACTGTCCACCTGAAGTCCCAGTGTGTGTAGGCACAACAGGGAAAGGGCCAGAGTGGGAAAGAGAGGAAACAGGAGTCCAGTGGCTAGAATAGGTCAGATTTCCTAATGCCGGTCCCTCGGGCACAAGGAAAGAAAACAGGCTGTAATTAGAGAGATGCATTCCAATAAGACTTTTTTTTTTTTTTAAATGCATGCCCCAGGGACAGGAGGGAGTGGCTAGAGAAGGAGAGATGGAACTAAGATGATAGCAGAGTCAAGCTCAAACTGCCCTGACTTGTTGAGTGTGGTAATTACATATCTGCAATGGGTTTTGGTATTGTACTCTCTCAACCACACCCCCACTCTAATTTCTTCTCCTTTAAACTTTTCTCTGAAAAGTTTTATTACTACAGAATGAGGATCAGCTTTCTCTGCTTTAACATATGAGGCCACAGTGACACAGCAATGATGAACTGGTCAGAAAATAATTAAATATGATCTATTTTTTTGAGCAGGGGGATAATTTACATCTTAAAAAACAAAAAACAAAAACCCACACTGTAAACAAAACTTAACTGCATCCAGAGAGGCAGACCTAAAGTATCTGTAAAGAGCTGTAACTCAGTGTAGAGGGGAAGCCCTGGTGCAGTTTAAAAAAAGACAAGGCTCTGCAACCGTAGTTTTGAGGAGTTGCTGGCACAGATCAAAGGCGCTGCTTTTCACTGCAAACATGTGAACCACCTCCCTCTGTGATCAAGGATGCTGTGGTTTTCACGATATTCACTTGATAAGGGAGAGCTTGGTAGTTTCATAGAAAATCGGAAGTGTTTGTAGAAACAGGTTCTTGTCTGTGAAGAGCCGCTGGGGCAGGGTGTTAAACGGAGTCTGGAAGAACTTAGCAAATCAACTTGATGCTAAGGAACATCATTCCCAAAGAGGACAGTTTAAGAGGAGATTGCTAATGATGTGCAGAAAGGGAACTGGGTAAAAAACCAAACACATCTATCTCGGTATTGCACAACCTATTTTCTATATGAGATGGACAGGAAAACTTGAGGAAGAATACTGAGACAGTTCAAAGGATCACATTACTCTCATGTTTCTAAACCCTCTTAAACAGGCCATGTTTCAGACTTTTTAAAGTGATACTGCCGGCTGAACCCAGGGTCTTCAAACTGAGCTACATTCCCAGCTCTTTTCTTTCTGAGATAGGGTCTCACTAAGTTACATAAGCTGGGTTTGAATCTGTGCTCCTTCTACTTCAGCCTCCAAAACAGATTTGGGTTTTTCAAATTCTTCCCCCAACCAAGTCCCAACTCTCCCTCTTATTTATGCGTGTTATGAACTGAGCCCAGGGTCTTGATCATGCCAGGTAAGCATTTTACCACTAAGCCATATCCTCAGCCCATTAAAATTATTTTTAAATTCAAACTTCTCCATCAATCAAAGGAGTTGCAACTTACCACCTGATCGAATGTTGATGAATGGGTAGTTGGGCATCACTAATTTGTTAAAGTTGAATTTATAAGTAAATCTTTTCCCTTTTGTTTTATGAAGGATCCTTTTGTTGTAATAGTATCTGTAAAAACAGGAATGTATGTTAATTTATCGCCCAGCCACTGAACTTTTGGTATATTTAGGTAATCAGTGAAGACCAATAGTTCTTGCTTTAAGTATTACTCGCAAATATCACTATCATTTTTTTTTTTGGCAGGCTGCTGCCAGGATATGGCTAAGAGACCTGACAGCTTGCTTCTTTCCTTCAATTTCCAACTAGGTTCTAGTCTCTGGTCAGAGTTCTACAAAGATACCTTTGCTTTAAGATCCTAACACCTGCCCCAGCTCAGCACTTTGCTTCTCTCTACAATTTTAATTCTATAGTCCACTTCCTTCTTGTCCTGCTCTATGTCACTAACTGCCTAGTTCCTTTCAGTCTTGCCCAGGTAGAGGCAGACAAGTCTCCCAGGAGAACTGAGGTACAAGGCACAGACAAAGGAATGCAGAACTGTTTTATAGTGGCTGGTGAGACAATGGCATGCCCTGATCTGGACAACAGTAGCCAGACTGCCCTGCTGCAACTTCAAGGACTCAAAGGGATGTGGGAGGCTCCAGAGAAACACAGCACAGATTCTACATTCAGGATCACGAAGAATGCAGACAGGTGGGGAAATCCGATCAATCCAGAACCTTCAGTCTGGCTTCTGCTAAGTAGACAGGTCATGAAGTACCTACTGGCTCTAAACTAAAGGGTTGTGAAGTTTAAAGACTGATGAAGGGAAAAGAGAACCTGAGGAAACTCACGGGGATCACTCTTTAGACACGTGAGTCCTACCTTGCTTCACCCTTTTCTACCTTCTCCCAGGGGACCTTAAATAAGAGAAATTCCACTAAACTCCCAACAGGAAAGTCTACGTGAATCCTCTGGATTATAGCTGAGTTCCAAGTGCTGTTTCACCACACACTCTCATCTAACACACAGCAGAGTCAGCCGTCAGGGCCTGGTACCGGCCACATCGGAAGTCCCTCCTACATGGAACCAGCTATGCCTTTTCTTCTTTTGTGTCTATCCTGCTAGAACTGAACTTGTCCCTCTACATCTACGTATCATTCACTCAGTGTGGTTCCTTATCACATAATGTCCTTTCAGTCTAACCTTCACCATCCTCTGTCTGCAGTTTCCTTCTAATCTGTTAACAGCACAGGTTGAGGAATCCTTTCCCTCACCTGAGGGCCCGGCTGAGCTTGTCATAATTCATCTGCGGTTTGCATTTCCTGCGGCCCCAGAGGCGGGCCACCTCGTCCGGGTCCTTGATGACAAACTCCCCGTACTCTCCCTGCTGCCAGGCGATGACATGGCGGAACTCTTCCTTCTGCAGCAGCTCCAGGATGAAGTGCCACAGCTGGATCTGCCGGGAGCCCGGGGAGGACTCTGTTTTGTAGGCCCAGTCAGGAAACTGATATCCTTTAATGTGAAACGGGAAAGATCAAAGTTGTCAGCGGCTAGGTGCATACATACCAGCAGCCTCAGCTTCACATTCCACAGCTCGGGATCTCTAGAGTGCTTTGCAAACATACCACAAATGCCCTTTTAATCAGCTGGGGCTAACCACAACTGGGGAGAAAAGGACAGGAGTTAAACTGTCCTGTGGCAATTTGACAGAGCCGGGCAGCAATGCCCAGGTTCCCCAACTGCTTACCCTTTCACACATCACTACATTTCATACTTTCTCTCTTGGGGGGGTGGGGGGGAGACAGTCACTCTGTGTGCTCAACCCAGCACCTCTCACAGGCCAGGCAAGTGCTGTACCTCTAAGCCATGTTCCCAACCCTCATGCCTTGTTTTCTATGAGGGTGTGAAAGTTTCAAATGGTGCACATATGCAAGATAAACTAGTGTTTCAGGAAAATACCTTACTCCCCAGGTTATCATTATGTCTCTAATAGGAAAGAATCTCTAAAATGTAGGAAAAGGTGTGTGGACCAGACAATGAAATACACATCCTTAGGAAACAGGCTTACAAATCTTAGTGAGATTTGCTCCGTCAGGAGGCAGTCAGTTATGGCCCAGCACTTGTGAACAAAGCTGGAGTGCAGAGGACAGGGACACTCCAGGGACACTCCAGGGACACTCCAGGGATATCAGAGGTAATTAACTTCTGCTCACCTCCACCTCCTTCTGGCTTTTCCACGATGCTACAGCCTGCTTTCATTTTTGCCTTCCTGCTGAGAGATACAAGACACAATTACTTTAAGGTGCTATTTATTTATTATGCTGCCAAGGTTTCCTGGCATCACCTTTCCCTATCTTTACTTCCTCATACAGCCCTCTGTGTCTCAAACATGTCACCTGCAAACTGCTAATTCCCGAGTCATCAAATGACCATCCTCAGGTCATCAGCTTCAAAAGCCATAATTACCTCTCACCTGACTTCAGACCACAAAGTGTAAAGACTGTCCTTAACGTTTGCTTTTTTTCTCCAGAGTAACCCTCAAACGTAAAAAAGGAAGGATCCAGTGAACAGGTCCCAAAACGCAGCCAAAACAAGTCCAACAGTTCGCTTTCTCTTACTAGACAGGCCCAAATGCCAAGATACACAAGCCTGAGTTCATCCAGACGTACCAGTTTAAAGAGAGAGAGAAAGAAAATCCACCTGCTTCCTACTAAAGAATAGCTTTGGTTTATTTTACTGAATTACTCCAGATGGGAGAAGAAAAACTTCCCAGTCAGACAATTTCTCCCCATACTACCGGATACAAGAAGTAAACACACCTTACCTACAGTCATTCTACATAAGACACATATATTTTTTTTGAGGAAAATTTTACACTTTATCTCTTTAATGAGGGGTCATGTATGAATCTCAGGGGCCCTTATGGCCAAGGAGTGCTATGATCTGAATTCATCCTTCATATTTATGGTTCCTCAAGAAATTTTCTGATCACACAATCAGGCAGCTTTATGTCAGTCCTTCAGCAAAGGGGTGTGTGTGTGTGTGTGTGTGTGTGTGACTGCTGGAGGGTGATGTGGATAAGGGCAGGTTTACCTTCATTGTTCCCTGGGGCAGAGGACAGGCCCACAGCACCCACATCAGCAAGAGCTTGAAGGGAATGTCGGTACCTCAGTGGCTCCAGGGTAGGGAGGAGACAAATTCCTAATCTTGGAAATTTCATTTAACCTAGGACTCCTGCAGTCTTTGAATACTCTTTCTCACTGTACAGTCAGGAGACCCGTAAGTTTCAATCTACAAAACTACCAGGAGCTGAGGCGATAAGTAATTCAAAGGAAGGCGAAAACATACAGATGCGCGCGCGCGCGCACACACACACACCCAAACACACAAGACATACAACAGGGCACCAGGGTTGAGGCAGGAGCTTCCTGTCATTTCTGTGACAATGAGAGAGGAAAAACACTCATTTCCCCCCAGCTCCAGGAAGCCGTCCAGGACTCGAACTCCTGGCTTGCTCTGCTCGGTCGCGGAGGCTTTCCCCGCCACAGGAATACCCTTTACGCCGCTGCAGCGACGACCTAACCTGGAAGCCCTCCCTGAATACTCCACGGCCCACAGAGCCCCTGCTCCAGAAGCCCGGGGCCGCCTGCACGGTTTCTACAAACTGAGGTCGAGGACACACCGTCCACAGCTCCCCCACCCCGATTCTGCACGCCTCGCCCCAGCCCCTTTTCGGGTCGCGACCCTTCCTCCAGAAGGAGGCGTGCACGGTCGGGCGCGACGAACCCCGCAGAAGTCCCGGAGCTCCGCCGTCCTGGCCTCCCGTCCGGCCTGCCGCAGGCTCCGCGGGGCCACCGCAAGGCTCATTCCGGGTCCCTACCCCGTAGACGCGGCCCCCGCCCTCCACAGCGGGTGAGGCCCGGCCCGCGGGCGGCGCGACCTCGGGACGCAGTCCGCGTAGGGTCCTGGCGGCGGCCCCGAGGCCCGGCGCCGGGCAAGGCGGGGACTCACCGCTGCCCAGCTCGGTCTGTGTTCGGTCGGGTCTCCTCCGCGGCGTCTCCGGCTCCTCCTCATCCACCCCAGCAGGAAGTGACCTCTGCGGCCGCTGTCGTCACTTCCATCCTCCAGCAAGGGCGGGGAGAAGGCGGCGCCCGCAGCAGGCTCCCAGCCACGCCGCGCCGCGCCCCACCGCGGATCTTCTCTTTCTCTTCTCCGCAGACTCCGACTTCCGCCCGCACTCCGTCCAGCGCCTCTGCCCGCTGTGCGCCGGCGCTGTGCGGCGCGCGCGTCACGCTGCGGCGCCACGTCACGCACGCCGCTGTCGGGTTCTCACGCAAGGAGGCGGGGCCGGTCCCGGGCGTGAGGCGCGTGGGCCCTCGGGGCGTGACGGGCGTGACGGGCGTTCCCTGCTAGCCCGGTGCTCGCAGACCCGCTGGAAGGCTTGGCTCCGGGGGGAGCGGGCCGGGAAAGGCCCTGCGGTCTCCCCCGAGGGGGCCCTCGCGGCGGGCAGGCGGACCCCCAGACTGGACGCGGCGCTGTGCCCCAGGACTGGCCCTTCACACACTCGGGAAAGGCGCCTGAGGCCTCTGCTGCACGTGGCTTCCGCCTGGTCCTCCCGTGCACGCGCGGGATAGAGTGGCTTCCCTGCCAGTCGATAGCACTTTGCATCTAGTCGTAATATATCTCGACCCAAACATCTGCCCGAAGTTGTTCAGACACATCTCCTATTTCTTCACCGTTTTTTCCTTGAGTGCTTAAAATAGCTTGACTGAAACTTACTTTTTCTACTTTTAAGGTTAGTAATGAAAGCTCCCCAGCAGTTCAGCTTTTGCCTTATTCACACCTCTACCCCTATATATCCATCCATCTAGTGTCCAGGTGTACTCAGTGCTGAGAGAGAGGGGTAAATACATTGAAATAAGAGCAGGGAGCGGGTGGAGATGAAGATGAGATTGAAGGAAAATTGGCCTTCAGTTGTAATCAAAACTTTGTATCATTGCCTTAATAGCACCTTCCATCCTGTCTGCCGCGTAGGAAAAATAGCGTCCTTAATAGCAGAGTTGGTTTCCTGTCTTGGACGTGCTGTTAGTCATTCCCTAGAACTGATAAAATGACTAGGAAGTTGGTCTGTTCTGGCCTGAAGTTGCTTTACATGTTTAAAAATGAAAGAAGAATAGCATTGGTGCTACAAGGCCTTTTCTAGTTAGAAAATCTTACTATGTAGGTGAGTAAGCTAACTTAAAGTGTCATAGAGGATTACTGATAGATGAAAATGGTCTGTGAGCCCATCTATATATCTTGCATCCTCTGCAGTAAGTAGAACAGTGTCTTAAATATATATGTCAGATGTTTGGTTGAATGGACCAAAAAAAAAAATTGGGGTTTAGATAATGATGCTGATTATTTTTATGTCCTCATTCTTCGATTATGCCTTTATCTTGGTTGCTTCTGTGTGAGTTCCTCATCCATCTAAAAATCTATTTCTGTGATTGAAATCTATGAAATCTACTTTTCTGGATACCTGTAGGTATCTATAGCTATCTTTTTGTATGTAGACACTGTATCCTGGATTAAATGTGTCGATTCATATAGAGTTTAGAGGCAAAACACAGCACATTGTAAATGTGGCAGATGCATAAATGTTGGGCAAAATAATCATGAGACTCATTAGCAGAAGAATCCTCAAATTCTCATGCCACCCATGCACATCTTACTAATTGTGTCAGGTGAGGGACCAGGATGTACAGGAATGAAATGAACAGCTCCTGGGGAGGGTCTAAAATTGCTAATCTTTTGGCTCATGGCCGAAATGGTCAGGGTTAGACCCAGCACTCTGGACCCGGAGGACTCTGTGTTCCTCGGAGGGCCAGGAAGCAGAGTAAGGGGCCATTTGCATGCTTTTACTCAGCCCAGGTTCCTCATGATTCTCTGCTGCTATTACTCTAATTAAGGCCACAAAGGATGACTTGAGAGTAAACACAATTAACAGGTGAACAAATCTCTCTACCTGCCTGGTGTCTGAACTGATAGAATAGGAAATGTTTATAATGGGTATATGATATGGGAAGTATCCCAGCAGAAGTCAACAGAGTTTTTACACTAAGAGTTATCTAACCACTGGCCTGAAACCCAGCAGGTAAATTTAGGTTTGATAAAGGAAACTGGAACTCTTTCTTCTGGGTAAATGAGATTCGTGCCGGGAACTCCTCCCATGGTGGCAGAACCTGGGGAGTTTGGCATGGCTGGGGACATCTTGTTCGGCTTTTCTGAAACCCTTGTCTGTTTCTTCGGTCACCTTGGGCTGTTGCCTTGTCGTGTGCCCAGACAGCTGGGAGAGCCTTTGCTGTTTTTGAAATGGGGGAGCTCGTCCTTCTGAAAGCACGGGGGTGGAGACAGACAGCTTGGGAGTCAGGACAGGTTGTAATCCCTGCTGAATTTCATTCGCTCAAAGCCATCTTTGTCCACTGACACTGCCCTCTTTTATACCTTCCCACCCATCTTTATAGTTGCTGCACACATCTAGGAGTGGTGGTGAACCTAGGGCATGCGCACCGCCGCTGGCCGTCTGTATCATTGAGAGCTCTAGAAGGTCGTGCATCTCTGGTCTGTGATAAGTTTCTTTTCCAAATCTCACAGTGTCAACCCTATACTCACCTCAGTAGAGCTACTTCACTTCTTAAATTGAAGAACGAAAGAAAGAAAAGGACAGAGGAGTAACTCCTAAAATAGATCCCCTCCTCCTCCAAGCCCTCTCCTGGATTGGGGTGTGTGTCTTCCTGACTTGTGTTCTTTATTGCTCCCCTGGTATTTATGCACCTATGTTTTCCACTCCCTAGCCCTACCTGGTGTCAGTGCTGAGAGTGAGTGTATGATAAAAATGTTTTCCTGTCTGTTCTTGTAGGAGTTGACTGTTCCTGTTCTGTCATCTGTGTGTCATGTACATATTTGTTCTTCCTGGTGCGTTTGTCTTAGACAGCAGGCTGTCAGGGCCACTGTCCCCACAGTGCCCAGAGCAGTTGTGTGTCACCTTCTGAAGTGCTTTATGATGACAATTTCCTTCCCTGCTATCATCTGCCAAGGTGCTGACACGAGGGCGGTCTCCAGGTTTCTCAGGAAAAGGCAGGTAGTCTCTTTCCCCTAAAGCGTGATTGCACTGAACTTGGGTTTTGCCCATTGCTAATTCTGTTCTCTGATAAGTCAGTAAACTTCCCCCGAGTTCCTCTGTCCTCCTATCTAAAAGGGAGACAACCAATGTCCTTGTTTAAGATGGTAACAGTGACTGTGGAGCTCTTGTAAACCATGAAACCCTTGGCAAAGGTCAAGGATCCTGATTACTTGTGCTGCCGTTCCAGACTCAGCCCTGTCCTTGGTGTCAAGATCTCCAGCTCGATAGCAGTTGCCACTTTCACAGACTTGAAGTGTATTCCGTGTTTCAAACGTGGCTAGAGATTAAAGGAGAACATTTTGTCCTGAGAATGAGGGCTTTTGGCTTTTCTTGACTAAGCACTGTTTTATGAGGCTGTGGAGTGCTACCTTGTAATCACTCATCTCACTTTCTCCATGTATAAAAATGACTGTGTCTTAGGTTCTAAATTTATAAGAACTACTAGAAAGAAGAAAAAATTACTGATTTAGCAGTGATTTTAAAACCACTGATTTTGATGATTTTATATGAAGTTGCCCTTTTTACTCCCTTTATGACTTGCTTTCCCCTTTAAAAAACTGAAGGTGAATGATGCGGTCAAATCCTCTACCACTGAGCTGAACCTCCTCTGTGAAGGTGAATTATGAAAGAATAAACATTGAATAAGTATTATTTTCATGTTACCACAGGGGACTCCATAGCTGGGGAGGCCTTGTGTTTTGGTTTATTTTTCCCATCAACCTACAGTTGTTGTGGGACAGAGGAATTAATGTCAGTAACATGATCGGGAATCCCCAGATTAAAGGTTAAGTGAGTCTAAAGCAGAAGTAACGTCGCCCAAAGTTACAGCTCAGCCCGAGGCAGCGGGGAGCTTGGCTGTTTATCTCGCAGTGACTTGGGGACTGGGGGACTTGAGGACTCTCCCAGATTCCACATCTATCACAGTCCCCAGATGCCCCTTCCTCTCATTTCCCTATTTTAGGTCTTGGTTCCCCTGTCTCAGACCAGCTCAGTGGAGATGAGAGATCATGAAGGAACAGGACGGGAGAGCA
This sequence comes from Petromus typicus, assembly GCA_004026965.1. Classification (NCBI taxonomy): domain Eukaryota; kingdom Metazoa; phylum Chordata; class Mammalia; order Rodentia; family Petromuridae; genus Petromus; species Petromus typicus. Next base: position 13,044 of record PVIR01023159.1, on the reverse strand, counting down.
GGATTAACAGGAGGAAATGACTACTTCAACTATTTTGGCTTTTTTTTCCTGGCAGCCCAGGAGAAAGATTCCCCTAACCAAATGTTTGGTCACCAATATCTATATATTTCTGAAGGCACACATCTTCCAGGAAGCCTGCTGAAACTAATGGTAGCAGAAGGCTCGCTTTGGGTCTTATCCTGTCCGAGATGTGTTTCCCAAGGCCTGGTGTGCATTTCCCACCCTTCTAATACCTGCAGCCTCGACGTGCTTACCACAGAACCCTCTTACTTTCTTCTTTTTTTTTTTTTTTGTTTTTTTTTTTTAGGTTTTTTGAGACAGGGTCTCGCTTTGTGGTTCAGGCTGGCCCTGAGCTCAGCCTCAAACTCACATCACAATCCTCCTGCCTCTGCCTCCCGAGTGCTGGGATTACAGGCGTGAGCCACCATGCCCGGCACTGTGGTATGTGGTACTGGTTGCTGCTGGGTGTGGGTCTCCACGCCCAGTATTGTT
>PVIR01023159.1:0-12452 GCA_004026965.1 Petromus typicus | reverse complement strand
TCTTACTTTCTTTTGTATTTATTCTGTACAGATCTCACTCTCGCTGGAGTTGTCGATCCTTTACTTTTCCAATGCGGCCTTGATAACCAATCACAGTCCTCTCTAGACCCGGCTTGATTAGTTAGGTATAGAGTGAAACCAATTTCTTTTTGATTTTTGATTTAGACACTTTCAAAAAGATGGCTTGGAGGCAGGTGTGGTGGCATATGCACCTTGGGAAACTGAGGCAGGAGGATAACAAGTTTGAACTTACCCTGGAGAACTTAATGACTTCCTATTTCAAGAATAAAAAATTTCAAAAGGACTGGTGTTGTAGTCCATGTGAAGACCTTGAGTTCAGCTTTCAGTACTGAAAAGAAAGGTCCGCTGTGGATAGGTTTGAGCATTTCAAAGGCCCTTGTACACCAAGTTGGTAGTTGAAATCTCCATGACTTTCTTATGATGACTATTAATCTAAGTCTTTTCTGTTAAGTATAGAATTTAAACCTAAATGGCAGACTTGACATTAATTACAAGTAGTTCTTCTCTGTTTTTGTTTATTGATTTTGGTCTGTTATTCATGCCAGACTGTCTGCGTCATCTTGATTTATTAGAGTGTATTATTGTGTAACATTGATAGTCTTTTCTTGGAGCATTGTGAAAACAACTACAGGATACATGTTAATGCACTAATGTCAAACTGTTGTAAGCATAATCAAATGTTTTCCAAATAGCTCAGAAGTCCTTGCCGGATCTCATCAGTTGCTGTGCCTTTGATCTGTAGGCTGAAAGTTAGTAGCTTTGGAGGTGATGAGATTCCAGGTAGCAGAGGGTTGAATGGGTGGGGCTCTGTCAGAGGTAAAGGCACTTGAGCCCACACAGAACTTCAAAGTAAAGCTAGTCACTGCACTGGCAGCACGCAGAGGGGCGGGAGCTCACGGACAGCAGTTAGACAAGGAACTGGCAATCTGTTATATTTTGGCACCAACTCAAAATGTGGAACATCTAGGTACATGGATGCCAGGCTAGTTTAGTCTCAACAATAGATTATTGTAATGGCTTTGCCTAATGTGCTTACAATAATGTGTTAAGACCAGGTTTATTGGCACAATAAAAAGAAAATCACCACCATTACAATAACAGGCCTTGATTTTGTAGTGAAAATCTGGGCTGTTCATGCTTTAAGGAAAGAAGCAAAAGACAGCTGTAAGGAAAACACCCTGGCACGCGGCTCCTTCCCCAGGCTGTGAGGGAAGCACCTGGGGCACCAAGAGCGGCGCGGAGAAGCACAGACACAAGTGCCATCTTGTCCAGCTCTTCCATTATGCAGATGTTGGTCACAGACCAAGTCCTTTCCTGCCCCTGCATGTCAGGCCGGGCCAGTCCAGTGCTAGTTTCTCTTGAGGTTTTTGTTGAAAATATTTTGCCCTGAGCCTGGCCCCGAAGCCCTGAGATGCTAATTGAACCTGAACATTTTAAATGAACCTCATTACTTGAGCTGTGCGAGGGAGGCCTCGGTCCCTCGGGTCTGAGGAGGGTCAGAGGAGACCCGGCTTGCGGTACAGCCTGTCTCCTGGTGCCAGAGCGCACCGCCTCGGGGAGCCCAGTTACTGGTGGCAACTTCTGTTTCTTTTTCTCCCCTGCTTTTTATTCACTCTTCAGGGCTGAGTCTTTTCATCTTCATGCAGAGGGAGAAGTAGGAATTCGATGGAAGTCATGAGTGTGTGGTGCGTGACCTGAATTTTGGGAACCACCACAAAACCAGTCATTTACTCTTACAGCTAATGCTTTGCATTAGTTAAGTGTCTAGTCCTTCCCTATTCTGTGGAAGGTCAGATGTGTGGGGTTTTGCGGGTCAAAAGTGACACACGTTAGCAGTGTTTTGTGTGGATCTGTGACATACCCTCTACAACTCCATGGTACCAAGGTGAAAAACCACTTCGAATAGCTGAATCTTCCAGTTATTATTACATTTTTATTTCTCAGTTGGAATTACTCTCAGTGTAACAGCATTATGGCCTTACCAGCTAAATATATCTAGATCACTCTTTATTAACAGAGAAATGGCCCGGGGAAGCTGGGTGTGGTGGAAATGCCTGGAATCCCAGCACTCTAAGGAGCTGAGTCCGGTCTGGGCCACAGAGCGAACAAGTGAGACCCTGTCTCAAAATAAAAAATTAAAGGGCTGGGGATGTAGCTCACTGTGAGGTCCCTGGCCATATCCACAGCACTGAAAAAAACAAAAAGTTGAAATGGCCTCATGATACAGTTGTGCACTGGAATACTACCTTTGCAAGTACTAGCAGAAGAGAAGAGGTATCCAGTTCTGTAAAACACTTTGCTCAGAGGTGTAACAGCTCCTTAGCTCTGTAAAACCACACTGTCCAATGTATTCTTTGACATTCATTATCATTGCTCATTTATTCATTCCACACAAGTTCATGCCGCAGCTACTGTGCGCTGTGTGCGCTGCCACACTCTGGGGAGATGACTCGGGAGCTTGGTCCTCCTCCGAGTGTAACAGCAGTTCCATCAGCAATACTCCCTACAATTACTTCAGGTGTGAGCCATAGACTGGAAGCCAAACACGAACAAAGTCTAATGCTGCAATCAAACATAACACAAACAGGTTCCTCTAGTTCATTAAATTCTGTTTGTCATTGCTGCGGTACACAGTGGTTGAAAACCTAAGAGCTAGGTGCTGTGCTGGGCACCAGGGTGCCAGGTCACCGAAACACTGGCCTTTGCTTCCAAGAGCTGCTGGGAGAGGTAAACACGACAGTGCAGGAGCACAGTGGGACATTCAGCCTGGTGACACCCAGCAGCCCCGCTACCCTTTCATTCTGGTTGGCAGAGCTTTCTTCCCATTGTAAAAGGAAATGCATTTTCTTAGCCTCCCTTATGACTAGGGAAAGGGAGCTGGTCAGCGAATTCTGGTCTCTGAGTCAGCCTGAAGGATTCTGGAAAAGATTTCTCCCTGAAAAGAGCCATTCTCGGGAGGGAATTTCTGCCCCAGAATGTCCGGTGGTATGGGCTGAAGTGTGTACTCCCCAAATAGCTCAGGTCCTAACTCTTAGTGCCTGGGAGTGCTCCTGCGTGGGGGACAGGGACCCTGAAGAGGTAATTAGGTTAAAGTGAGGCCCTTCAGGTGGGCCCTAATCTAGAAGGACTGGTATCCTCTTAAGAAGAAGGACCTGAAATATGACACATGACACATAGAAAGTCAGGACCATGTGAGGACACAAAGAGCATGGCCAGCTACGAGCCAAGGGGAGAGGCTGCCGGAGAAGCCAGCCCCGCCAGCCTTGGTCTTGCACTTACAACTTCCACAACTCTGAGAAAGTAAAATCCCTGTCGGTGCAACCCTCTGCCGGGTTACAGTGGCCGAAGCAGGCTTGTTACCTACCCTGGCTTTGAATATGGTCACAGGAGTGTGGAGCTGCTGTAGCACCTTGCGGAAGGGCTAAGGGGACTCCAGAGCTGCTAACTTGGAACCTTGAGTCTGCCAAGCAACCCTAGAACGCTCTACTCCTGGCTTTCTCACGAAGAGAAAACACACCCCTGTTGCTTCGGCTCCTCTAGGGGTTGGGAGTTCTGCTACATGCACACGTATCCCAACTGATACATGCAAGGGAGAGGTGTGATCCCCGAGGGACAGCAAGAGAAGGTGCCAAGATGACATTGAAGTGTGAGTCTTTGAAGACATGCAGAAATTAATCAAAGAGCTGGACAAAGGACAGGTCGGGCAGAGAAGAATAAGAGAACAGAGGCCACCAGCTACGGGAGAAACAGTAGTCACAAGCCGTCGGTGTTAGGAGTCCAGACGTGGACCTTGCAGCGACAAGAAGGGAGGCTCCGGGAGGTGGCGGGTGGGTGTGGGGCAAGGCCTCACGCTGCGGAGGAGCTGCTCCTTCCTCCTGCTGGGTGGCTGTGGAGTGTCAGCGTAGGGCCTCAGGACTGGAGGCAGAGTCCCAATCAGGATTTTTTGTTCCTTTTTTTTTTGAGACAGAGTCTCACTCTGTAATTCAGTCTGGTCCTGAACTTTAGCCTGGAATTCAGCAATCCTCCTGCCTCTGCCTCCTGAGTGCTGGGATTACAGGTGTGAGCTGCCATACCCAGCATTGCTGGTGTGTGGTACTGATTGCTGCTGGGCGTGAGTCTCCACATCCAGCATTGCTGTATGTAGATACCGGGGATCCAACACGGGCCCTTGTGCTTGCAAGACAGGCGCCGGAACCACTGAGCTAAATCCCCAGCCCAGCCTTTCTTTTATACAGTAGCTGAGAGGGGAAAGCCGAGCTTTACCGTGAATGCCAAACTTTTATAGGTAAAATCAAATAAAAGCCTACCAACTACTTCTCTGTCTTCTTCAGCAGTTGATCAGATACAAACTAAGCTTTTCATGATCCAGGGCCACCGTTATAAAAACAAGCACCGTCCCCTTGCTGAGTGATAAGGCCCTGCGTGGCTTGGGAAGGGCACGCACCGGACACTGGGACTGGGCTGTGCCCAGGTCCACCCTGCTAATCTGTGTGGTCATGGAAAAGTCACGATGCTCTCTGAGTGTTTGCTTTGTGCTTAGCCGCCTCTTTCCCAGGCTTGCTGTGGAGGTGTGGTGACGCGTGCATGTGTGCATGTGTGTGTGTGCGTGCGTGTGAGGACACTGCACAGTGAGGCTTTTAGCCCTCTCTCCACGGTGAAGTGACATGCCGCACAAAACTTGGCTGCCTTCTTTTCAGTCTGTGGTCCTGGGAATCAAACAAGGGGCTCACATTTGCTAAACGAGTGTTCTACCCCTGCTCTATGTCCCTGGGCCTTTCAGTTTTTAAATCTTCTCTTGAGACAGTCTCACTGTGTTGCCCAGGCAGGTCTCACACTTTCGATCCTCCAGTTGCGGTCTCCTGAGCAGCTGGATTACAAGTGTACACCCTCAGGTCATCTATCTTTAAGTCCTGTTGTCCTTTACTACTAGGTTATCTGTTGCCCTTTTGCTTTTGCTTCCGACACGTTTCCCTCTTTAGAAAGACTTCCACCCACACACCAGGTTTTTTTTCCGAGGGCTATGAGCTGGGAAGCTAGTGGTCAAACCCAGAAAGGTGGAGGTCCACGGGCCTGGCCTTTGGTTCACTCTTTGTGTCAGTGATTTTTGGTGCCGAAAGGCCCTTTCACTTCCAGATTTTGCGTTGCGTTTCACAGATTGGAGGTTGTCAGAGTCTAACTTCCGGTTAACTGGGGTGTAACTAAGGTGACTTTACACAGCAAAAGAACTATTCAGTTCCCCTGTTCCTGCTTAGTTCTCTTTTTGTCTCTCTGGAACCATTTGCAAGGATATCACATGCTGGCTTATCCTCATCACCGGCCCACGTACAGTGACATAAACTAAGCCAGAAACTCTAACTTTTGACAGAGTCATCTCCTGTGTTCCCTTCTTTAAGGACTTCCTTCCTCCCCTCCATGGCCCTGGGTCCTTGGCAGCATGTGGAGGGCTCTAGGCCCTACCCCGACTATGGGAGCCAGGGCCAGAGGCCTCGGGCATAGGGATGTGAGCACCTTATTTATATGTTAGCAGGTATTGATGTGAGAGGTGCAGAGCAGGGCTTAGAGCCTGGACATTTGATGACGTGAGCACAGGTGTTTTGCACAACCCCCTGGGCTTCAGCTTCCTCATCTGGAAGGTAAGAATAGTAACTTTTCTGCCACGAGTCAATGTCATAATGCACATAAAACACTTAGCGTAGACCCCAGCACAAAGTAGATGCCCATTGAGTGGAAGATGACCATGTAGCTGGAGAAATCAGTCCCGGAAGATAGCAAAGGCAAGGGGAGAGGAGTCTGGGTTCCTTAGGACCAAAGGTGAAGTCTAGACTCGTAGGAGACTAGCAGAGGGTTAGGGTTGAACAGAGTGTGTTCTGCTCACAGGCTGGATTTTGAATTACCCACTTAGGGCACCATGGAGTGTGATGTTTCACAGTGTGAAACACTGAAGATGATGGACTGAAGATGCCCCGGGCCTGTGGCAGGCCTCTCTTAGGGGCGGGGTCTGTTTCCTTTTCGTGATTCTTGGCGGGCCTCCGACAGCAGCGGGGGAGCAGAGCACGTGCTGAGCCTACCTGTAAGAGGATTCAGTTTCCGTCTTACTTTCCTATAGCCCTGAGCTGAAATCTAAGAAGTCCTTTCTCCTTGCTCGAGAAGCCCTGATAAAGATGCCCACCAGCTGAGAAGTGGAAGGATCCGGGTGAGCCCAGGCTTTCTGCTGTGTCTGGCTGTGTCCTGCTGTGTTCGGCTGTGTCAGATGCTTTAGCAGAGCCATGCGGGGCTGTCATGCTCAGCGAAGCCACCAGTTTTCCACTGGGAAACTCAGTTAATGCCACGTGAGGCAGAAGAATCATCCAGCTGAGCCTAATCCAAATTCCTGACCTACAAAATCCTTTATAAACAGCAGTCGAGTTTTAGGCAGTAGAGAGATGACATTATTAGCAGCGAGGAGGGACCTTTGGGAGCCTTGGGTGGTCATAAACAGCTGGTTGTGGCACATGTGGCATACAGTTAACGGGACATGATAGGGTTCATTACAGTTCTGGGGGTGGCCTGGGCTATGTCTGCGTATTCTAGTGCTCAGGACTCAATCAGGGAAACCGAGTCATGGAGAAACTTCTTGCTCAGGTCACTTAGTGTGTCTGTCAGTGGAGCTAGACTCAGACGCTGAGGGCTTTTTCATCTGTGTGCCATGTCCCCTCCCCACGTGGAAGGAGGATGCTCTCCCGTTAGCTCGGGAGCCCTGGCTCCTGGTTCAGCCCAGTGGTTACCGTCCAGTGCCCTGAGAAAGAGCGGGTACGTCCTCCTGTCTTGACAGAGAATGGAAACTGAGCACAGAAAAGTGGGCTTGCGAAGAGCCCACAACTCAGAGAGAGGCAATCAGATGTGGGGGGAACTTCGGAGGGTCGGGTGTCTGCTGTCAGGCATGTACATTTAAGTTGGGGACATGAGGGAGGCAGGAAGCCGTGACTAGGCAAGATCTGAGCAGCTGTAATGAAACCCTGGTCACAGCCGGAGGGTGGAGGAGAGCAGGGAGTTGGAGAGGCCTCCTGGAGAAGCGAGAAGGGAAGGAGAAGGGAGAGAGAGTGTTTTGGTAGCAAATATCCTGTGCGAAGTTCCAGAAGCTGAGACAAGCAGTGTTCATGTTCAAGATGCGAAAAGAAAATTGCCGGAGACAGAGCAGAGGCCCTGGCTGCGCTAGGACTAGGAAAGTGGAGGGGGAGAAAGGGCGATTAATAACAAATGAGGCCTGTTCTTCAGGGGGCTTCCTTCTCTTCATCTCCCTATGGGCTGGCTTGTCCTCTGACCTGAAGACCCAGCCCCTAGAACTACCACTTCCAACTCCCACCCAGACGTCTGCCTCAGTGGTGTGCATAACAGCACCGTGCTGTCCAAGTCTGCGGAGCGGTGGCTGACTGTGCCAGACGCTGTGGGAGGCTCTTCACGCTAGGAGGGAGTCTGCACTTTGCAGATGGGCCGGGCCCAGGTGGGAGGGCCTGGGAACTTGCCCCACAAAGCTGTCATTGCTCCTCGTGGCAGAGCCAGTGGTAATGGCCCGGCTTCTGGGTACAAGGCTATGGTCTCCTCCGCATCTGTAGAGTTTGGGCTCATGGAAGGGCTTGCATGCAGGGCCCGGTGTATAAATCATGGAGCCCTGTGCCAAATGAAAGTGGGTCCCTTGCTAAAAATTACTAAGGATTTCAATATGCCTACAAAGGTCTGAGTGTAGGGCCCTGTGTGACCGGAAGGGCTGCTGGGCCTGACCATGGGGCCACTGCAGAGACGCCACGTCAGGCATGCTGGGCTTACGGGCTGCTGGCAACTCCCTGCATTCCCTTCTTGCCCCCCATTGCCTGTCTCCTCCTGTAGGCACCCCATTTAGGGAGGAGTGGGAGGGAGGGAAAGCCAAGGAGTTGGCACTGCTCCGTGGAGGGGAGTGTGCAGTGCCCGGAAGCCCAGGCGGGTGCTGCCTTCAGTTGAGATCTGTGCTGACCTTAGGGCACTGCGTGGAGCAGGCAGACACATGCACAGTGAAAGGAACCGGTGAGTAACCTGAGGCCTCCTGGCTCCACGGCGCCCTCACGTCTCCGTTCAAGTTCAAGTAAGGGGCCGGCTGCTCTAGCACTGGGCTAGGTGATGAGGGAGGAGCCAGAGCAAGCAGAGGGAAAGTCAGGGTTCTTACCCAAAGGGATTTTGTGTTCTGATTAGGTATATGAGATTTCTAAACAATTGGAAGACAAAGCCAAATAGTAGATAATTATACTATCAATTAAATATGATGAAGGGTCAAAGGAGATGCCATTGGCGTTGCTTGGTCTGTGCGGGCAGGAGAGGAGGAGCTGGTGCTAGTGAAAGGACCAGACCTGAGCCCTCTGTGGGGACTGACGCAGGGTGGGATGCAGAGAGGCGGTGGCGTGTGGCAGGAGCAAGACGGGAAGGAGCTGTGAGCTGGAGGTGAGAAAGTGAGCAGATGGGGTGGACGGGAGGAGAGAACTCACGCCAGGGAGGGGCTAGCTGCCGGACGGAAGGTGTTCCTCAGCCTCTCTGCAATCCTTTCCTCAGAACATCGTACCTCCTGGGGCTGTTCGTGGCTTAAATGCAAGTAAAGCGAAATCACCATGGAAAAGTAGAGTTAGCTCAGAAGACTTAGCCACATGACAAATGCTTAAAGGTGAGTAGGACCAGGTTGTGAAAGTCCTGCATCAAGCCCTGGCTCTAACCCTTACCGGCCGGGCCAGCTTGGATAATTTATTTAACTTCCTTGAGCCTTGAAAGCAGGGAGGACAGTGTCATCTCACTTGTAGGGCTTGCAAGGGTTAAGTGACATGATGTTGTCACATCCTCAGGGCAGGGCTTGGCCCCCAGAGCTGCTCAAAGCTGGACATGATGACAGCGAATCCCCCCAGACCGGCACAGTTGTCATCATTCCAGGTCAGGACACCGAGGCTTGGGTGGGGGACTTGTCCCAGGCTCCCCAGCTGCACCCAGAGAGCCACAGCTCCACCCCTTCCACGGGACAGACAGAACTGGGCACCGGGCCCTGGCCCGGAGTGAGGCCCCAGTGTGGCAACTTTTTCCTGCAGGCTGGTGTATAAATCAGCTTCTCCTTCTACGACCAGCCCTGATCTCACTCAGGCCCTGGAGGTGCCCAGGAGCTTTGTGACCTGATGTGCACTGAGATGATGGGTTGGAGGCTGGCAAAGGACAGGTCTCAGGCAGCTGCACGTGGGTGCTGCAGACAGACAGCTCTGAGGCCCAAGTCCGGGGACCCGGAGGGTGGTGGAGCTGGGCACACAGCGTGTGCAGGGGCAGTGGGGACTGGAGGGTGGGAAGGTCAGGTTCATGCAGCTTTGGCAGAGCGATGGGGCCATTTCATGGTGAGTCTCTACTGTGAAAACCCACCCCAGGGTGGCTGACTCTCCCTGTGACCCGATGTCAGGGAGAGACCTGGACACGTCCACAGCTCACCATGTTGAGGACTCTCGGGTAGCCAGCTGCGCATGCCCAGCACGAGAAGGGGTGTGGCCCTGGTGGTGAGGGCGTGTCCTGGAGTGAGCGAGTTGGAGGGGTCGGTGGGGGAGCTTCTTGAGGGAGGAGAAGAGGCCGGCTTTGGCGAGGAGGGCAGAGGGGCCGGGGTGTGCACCGTGAGAAGGTGAGGCTGCTGCCCTGGCCCCCTGGCCCCCGGGCCCCCTGGCTGGAGCTCAGTAGGAGGGGCCCCTGGCCGCTGCCCTGAGGACCCAGAACGGGATCTCAGGGCCAGGAGGGTGGAATAACTACTGAGTCCTGGGGGAGGGCGCCGCAGCTCCCTCCCTCCCCCTGGCCTGGGGGGCTTTGCTATTGGCCGTGTGACACCTCTCACCCCTCCCTGGTTCCTCCATTCCTTCCTCCCCCACTCAGCAGCTTGAGGTGGAGGGCAGCACTGTCACCTAGGCCGAGGGGCGGTGGGCCCAGCCACCTTCTCCCCCCACCCCTCCGTGTACCTTCCTGCACCGCCTCCCCTGGGTGTCCCAGCCCTCAGCCTCCCTGAACTGTCAGGGCAGTAAGGCCAGACATTCAGAAGAAAGTGACAGTGTACGCGGCCTCTTCTCCCCTTAGTTTCTTCTTGTTCCCCACGGTGACCCCCTAGCACCCCGGAACCTCCTGGCCTCCCAGTGCGTCCTTCCGGGATGCCCAGCCCAGCCCTCCCCTGAGCGTTCCCGGTCCTGCCCTCTGCCCTTCAGGGGGCCACAGCCACCACCCTGGCCTGGCTGCCCAGAGTCCCTGGGGCGGGGGCAGCGCAGCTCCTGGGATTTCCCCAGCTGCAGCCCCAGGAAGTCTGACTTGGACAGGGAAACCCTATTCTTGGCCCGCGCCCAGCCAGAAGCAGACCAGAGTTCAGGGTGGAGCCTGTGCCCGGCCTGCCAGGCTCCTGTGCCCTCTGTGCTCAGGTCCTGGACTCTCCCGGGCCTCTATTCTCAGGGAGCCAGGCCACATTCGGGGGAGGGAGGGATGGACTGGAGGGGAGAGCTCAGACCCTTGCCCGCACCCACACCTGGCTGCTGCTGGCCCTCAGCCCGTCCTGGTCAAGACAGTGGCTCCCTGGACTGTCCTGCTCTCCTGAGTGGCACGCGTGCCAGGCAGAGTGTTGGACACATGGCGTCCGATGACAGGACTCCGCAGCTCCACCCTTCCCAGCCTGGGGAGCCCGGTGCAGCCCTAGAAGAGGGGGGGTCTGTAGGCATGGTCCACAGGTGAGCCATCCCGGGGCGACAAAGGGCAGCAAGAAGCGTGTCCGGAGCCTCCATGCTCCGGGCCTGTCTCCCTCTCTGGTCGTGCTGTTGGGAGGGATGACCCTGTGGACGGCCGTGGAGGAAGGAGCTCGTCCTCTTTCAGCCCCGCTATCCTGGGAACGCTTCGCAGTCGTTCTGTTCCCTGGAGTCGCCCAGCTCCCCGGCTCCTCTGGAGCCCCTGGGAAACCTCTGCAGCAAACAAGAATGAAAGACCAAGGGCAGCCCTGGGAGGACGGAGGACAGCGGACGGCGGACGGCGCGCATGCAGCCCCAGGCCTTCCTTTTCCTGCCCCGCACTCTCCTGCTCCTCAGAACCCAGCGCAGACCCTTCTTCAGGGCCCTTCCGAGGGGCTATGCTCTCCCCCTTCCTGCTGTAGGCAGAGGGAAAGAGACACCTAGGGGAAGTGGGCCGGAGCTGGTGGGAGGAGGACCTTGTGTGCGCTAGGAGCAAGGTCAGTCTGAGCAGCAGTCTACAGCCCACGGCCTACAGCCCCAAGATTTTGGGGAGGCGGGAGAAGCTGTGTGCGGCGCCAGCGCCCTCTGGCGGATGGTCCTGCAATGGCAGTCTCAGGAGCTAAACCTCTGGCTCGCTGGTGAGGTCACCTGATCCTAGGTGGGAGGTGGTGGAAGCGATGGTGGCGGCAGGAGGAGGAGGTAGTGGTAATGGTAATGAAGGAGGTAAAGATGGAGGTGACGGTGGTAATGGAGGAGGAGGAGGAATTGGTGGTGGTGGGGGCTGAGCCCAGAGTGAGGAGAGAGTGAAGCTCTGCCCTGGGCCCAGGCTAGGCCCACTCCAGCAGACGCGGCTTTGAGGCCGACAAGGGTCCCAGCCTCACCCCAGTGCCCTGTGGGCACATCCGCCTTGCCCTGCTCACCTAGTCGGCGCTGCCCAGCAGGTGGCGGGCTGTCAGCAGGACCTGATGTGGCTCCTGTTCCCTCTCCAGTCTCAGACTCCTTCCCCTTCCTGCACCTGTGTCTGCTCTGGCCACACCGGCCTCCTCTTCCTGGCACACAGCAGGCGTGTCCAGCCAGCGACAGTCACTGGCCTGTACTGTGCCTGAGACGCTGCTCCTCGGAGGTGCCTCTTCCCGCAGGTCTCTTCCTCAGGGACCCTCTTCTGACCCCCACCCCACCGTCCCTTCCGGCCCTGACCTCCCTCCCCCACTCCTTTCCCCACGCCCCTGGCTCCTTCTGACATCCACACCATTCTTTCTTCTTTTTAAAATCCTTCTGTGTTCCTGGTGACAGGTGCATGTATTTACTGTCTGCTGGTTGCTTCAAGACTCACACCGAGGGACAGATCTACGCCGGGAAGTTTCTAGCAGCGCACTCTGATGTTGGCTGGAGGATGGACTGCCCGACGGTGCAGCTCCAGGATCTACCCCTGCTGGTGCAGGATCTGTGACTGCACGTATTTTCTGATGGATATTTTTGCACAGCTTATCCTAGACAGCGTAGTGAATCAAATTTGGGTCCAATAAAGAACCGTAGTGCCCTGTGCCTGCTCTCTGCCAGTTAACATGGCAGGATTTGGGGGATGGGCACTGGCTTTCTCCCTCGGTACTCCCAGGCTGGCCCTGGACTGCGTTGGAGCAGATGTGGCTCCTCTGCAGGCCAGTGGCTTTGTTGTTCATAACTCATTGCTCGATGTTGGTGGGCACAGCCTGG
>PVIR01023158.1:0-27370 GCA_004026965.1 Petromus typicus | reverse complement strand
GATATAGAAATGTTAAATACCCCAATAACAATCTCTGAAATTGAAAATGTAATTAAAAACCTGCCAACAAAGAAAAGCCCTGGACCTGACGGCTTTACTGTTGAATTCTATAAAACTTTTAAAGAAGAGTTAGTGCCTCTACTTCTTAAACTCTTTAATGAAATTGAAAAGGATGTAGTACTCCCAAACTCATTCCTGGAAGCAACCATTACCCTGATTCCAAAAGCAGTGAATGACCCAACCAAAAAAGAGAACTACAAGCCAATATCCTTAATGAACATTGATGCAAAAATCCTCAATAAGATACTGGCAAAGAGAATACAGAGAATTATCAAAAAGATTATACGCCCTGACCAAGTTGGATTCATCCCAGGTATGCAAGGATGATTCAACCTACATAAATCAATAAATGTTATATTAACACTATGTTAACAGACTTAAGGACAAAAACCATATGGTCATCTCAATTGATGCAGAAAAAGCTTTTGACAAAAATACAACACTGATTTATGTTCAAAACCCTACAGAAGATTGGAATAGTTGGTCTCTATCCCAAACTAATAAAAGCTATTTATGAGAAACTATCAGCCAACATCATACTAAATGTCAAAAACTGAAACCTTTCACACTAAGATCAGGAACAAGACAAGGGTGTCCTCTCTCACCACTTCTGTTCAATATAGTTCTTGAAATATTAGCCATAGCAATTAGGCAAAAGAAAGAAATAAAAGGAATAAAGATTGGAAAAGAAGAAGTTAAGTTGTCATTATTTGCTGATGACATGATACTCTATCTAGAGGATCCTAAAAACTCAAAAAACTACTGCACTTAATCACCAAATTTAGTCGCGTGGCTGGGTATAAGGTCAACATTCAAAAATCAATAGGCTTTGTATACACAAACAGTAGACCCACTAAGAGAAATTGGGAAGTCAGTTCCTTTCACAATAGCACCCCCAAAAATAAAATACCTAGGAATCAATCTAACAAAAGAGGTGAAAGACCTTTATTCTGAAAACTACAGCACTCTGAAAAAGGAGATAGAAGATGATATCAAAAAATGGATAGACATACCTTACTCCTGGGTAGGAAGAACCAATATCATCAAAATGGCTATACTCCCAAAACTGCTATACAGATTCAGTGCAATCCCAATTGAAATCCCAACAGCATATTTCACAGATGTAGAAAAAAAAATCCAAACTTTCATCTGGAACCACAAAAGACCTAGAATAGCAAAAACAATTCTAAGCAACAGGGACATGGTGAGGAGTATTACAACTCCGAACCTGAAACTATACCATAAAGCCACTGTGATAAAAACTGCCTGGTACTGGCAAAGTAACAGACCTGAGGATCAATGGAATAGATTAGAAGATCCAGAAATTACTCCAGATATATGGAGCCACCTCATCTTTGACAAAGGAGCTAAAAATCCTCAATGGAGGAAAGATAGCCTCTTCAACAAATGGTGCTGGAAAAACTGGGCTTTAATCTGCCAAAGACTAAAAATACACCTAGCTTTTTCACCGTGTACCAAATTAAAGTAAAAGTGGATACGAGACCTAAATATTAAAACAGGCACTCTGAACCTACTGCAAAACAGGTTAGGTAAACTCTTGAAGGCACTGGCTTAGGGAAAGACTCCTTGAACAAAACCTCTATAGCAGAAGAATTGGCAGAAGAAATCAACATATGGGACCTCATTCTTTTAAAAAAGCTTCTGTACAGCAAAGGAAACCATCAACAGAGCGAAAGGGCAGCCAACAATGTGGGAAAAAAAATCTTTACCAGCTGTTCTTCAGACAAAGGGCTACTATCTAGAATATATAAAGAGCTGAAAAAAATCAGCCCACCCAAATTTAAAGACCCAGTTCAAAAATGGGCATCTGAAATGAAAGATACTTTTCAGAGGAAGAAGTAAGAGCAGCTAAGAAGTATATGAAGAAATGCTCAACATCATTAGTCATTCGAGAGATGCAGATGAAAACAACACTGAGATTTCATCTAACTCCACAAAGAATGGCTGCCATGTCAGAATTAGCCAGCAACAAATGTTGGCAAGGCTGTGGAAAAAAAGGAACCCTTCTCCACTGCTGGTGGGAATGTAGACTTGTACAACCCCTGGGGAGATCAGTTTGGAGATTCCTCAAAAAACTAGGATTGGAGGTCCCATTTGACTTGGCCATCGCTCTGCTAGGCATATACAGAAAGGAATTAAAAGAGTCATTTCACAATGACATATGTGCACCCATGTTTATAGAAGCTCAGTTTGTGATTGCTAAGTCTTGGAAACAACCCAATGTCCATCAACTGGAGACTGGATAAAGAAGATGTGGTTCTTTTATAGAATGGAGTATTACTCTGCCCTAAAAAATGATAAGATTGAGTCATTCATAGTCAAATGGATGTACCTTGAAGACGTCCTCATAAGCAAAATAAACATGTCACAGATGTGTAAATATCATATCTTTTCTCTGATATGAGAATATGAAGTTGTAATTGAGTTGTAGTATGTATAGTTGATTTGTAAAGTAGAAAATATTTAAAAGGAAAAAGTGTAAAGGTAAATAACAAGGGCAAAATGAATGTGGTAATAATAAAGAAAAAACCCAAAGATTGTGTATATAGAGGGCGGGGGATTGCAGAGTGGGGAGAAAAGGGAAAAAATGAGAATCAATTCATGCCATATTCTGGTACAAACTCTTAATGTTGAATGTTAGTATAATGTGTATTCATAATGTACCAATAAAGATAATTTTTTTAAAAAGTACTCTGAGTAAATACTTTGAAGATAAGGATACACGATACAATAACTATTGTTATCTCCAAGTATGAAATTTTGCTCTATTTTTTCCTATAATAAAAAGTACACATTTATATCTGGTACTAATTGTGGCATTAATTCGTGACCACCAAAATAGAAGACTTGCTAGTCATAGCTCAAGTGCACAATACCTTAGTGAATTTACGTAATTTAGCCTCTGGTGCTGAATTTTTCTGCTCAGACTTGATTTTGTTAGCACTGTGTATCATGAACAGACCCATCTGTCAGAGAAAGCTTCATGGTAGCTCAGTTTATGAGAATGAAATAAGAAATTAGAGTGGTAATTTATTTACAGAGGCAAAATTACTGTTAAATGGGTCAGAAATATTTGAAGTACATCTGGCTAATACTTGATTTTTTTTTCTGTAGAAAACTTCACAGGCAGTTAATATGTTTGTAATGAGACATGGCTGACAGAAGACGAAGAAGTAATTGAAAATGGAAGAAGGGCATGTTCTTTCCCTGCAGGCAAACAGGCTCAGAAAATCAGAAATTTACTTCACAAATGAGGAATCAAAATGCAGTTACATAAACAGCATATGTAATAACAAGTTAAAATTCTGGTTCGAATGTTTTTGTCAAGGACACTTACACAGTTAAAACCATTTGGCTGCAAACCCCTATATATAGTTCCCTGGATCGATGAATGAGACTGGAATTACCCAAAGCCTCTTCACTGTGGATACCTCTCCAACCACCAGTGGTTAGAAGGACTTTCATTTTCTCTAAGTCTTCATGGCTTACTCTTTACAATAATAAGTTCTGTCATCTCTACATGGTAAACCATCAGTAGTGAAATCCTTTACACATCTTAATATTTCATTGTCTGATCCCCTCTTTGGTTGTTGCAGGACAGTGGCTAACTGTATTTTAAATGTTTTAAATAAGTTGCCCCAAGTCTCTGGAAACTGGGTTTTCATTGCTATCCATTAATGGATCATTCGTCTGTTAAGTAATTTTTCACAAAGACTAACTTTGTATGAGACATCCAGCTCAGGAATGGAAGAATGAACCTCCCACTAATTAAAGGGCAGATTTATTTAGACGCACAGGTGATTGATTGGAACGGACAGAAAATTGCCAAAACGGAAAAATAAGATCAAGGACTTTAAAATGTGGCCATCAAGTGGTTAAAGTTCATTATTACACCTGAAGATACAAAGTTTGTTCTAAATTTCATCTGGAATTCATAGAAAATCCAAGACAGTGATGAAAATTCTGCTTCAGTGACATTCCTCCAGAATTCTGGAAATCGTGTTATAATTCCAGAAGAACTCAAACTTGTGAAATGATTAATTTGTCCACCTAAAGCTGTTCGGTACACCCCCTGCACTTCTCGGTACAGGTCAGCCTTAACCAACAGTTAAGGAGAGAACGTACAAGCTTCACTCTGATGAACCATCAGGGAAACAGACCCTAGGTTATTACTCTCCTACCACCTTCTATCCCAGATCCATCCAATCAGGAGTTTTATAGATTCTGGTTCTGAAATACACCTGGATTCTGTCTTTATCTATACTCACAGCTCCATTATTGTTTCTAGCATCTCTCTATCAGCTCCCTGAATAGACTAATCCTGTTTTCTTTCTTTCTTTTTTTTTTTTTTTAGGTTTTTTGAGACAGGGTCTCGCTTTGTGGTTTAGGCTGGCCCTGAGCTCAGCCTCCAACTCACATCACAGCAATCCTCCTGCCTCTGCCTCCCGAGTGCTGGGATTACAGGCGTGAGCCACCACGCCCGGCACTGTGGTATGCGGTACTGGTTGCTGCTGGGTGTGAGTCTCCACACCCAGTATTGTTATGTGGTTACCGGGGAATCGAACCCGGGTCCTTGCGCTTGCGAGACAGGCGCCGGAACCACTGAGCTAACTCCCCGGCCCAACTAATCCTGTTTTCATACTCAGCTTTTACTCTTTTCTGCCAAAGTGAGTTCCCTGAATCACCAGGGCCACTTACAAGACGGATATGCTGGCAAAGCATGCCCTTTAGTGAACTGGCCCCTTCCGCGTATTTTATCTTTCATATTTCCCACATTTCACCTTGATCACTCCTTTCTCTGAGTCTTTGCACCAGTTTTTTGCAAGCCTCATTTCCTCCGGTTCCCTCTTCTGTATAAAGTACTATGTGTTTCTTACATCTCAGCATTGATTATGTAATATGTTAATAATACCTGTGCTGGCCTGAAGCTCTCACAACACCATATCGCTGATGAGATTTTGGTTACCTCAGTGCCCTTTGTACTCTCAACACCTTTCACAGGATAGGACCTCATTAAAAACGTTTTGAATGAATGAAATCATTTGATGAAGAATATTTCCAGGATACAGAAAAGAAAACTAGCATTTTCTGGGCATATGCTTTATGTAGAGTCTTGCTCTAGGGATCTTACAACGTTGTTTTATGAATCCTTAATCCTCCCCATGCAAGAATAATAATATTCACTGTTTGCAGAGCACTCAGGATGGTCTGGGTGCTGTTAGATATACTTTATAAATATTGTCACCCATAGCCTTCATTTGCTTCTCTTTTCAAGGAAAGTACAGAAAGGGACCCCTGAGCAGTGTTATTACGGAGATGTCAATGTGACAAAGCTGCACTCTTCGGCTGTTTGCCCACATTTCCCTGAAGGCCCCTCCCCTTCCCGTCCCCTTGTCTCCCTGACTTCAGAGCTGCACAGAATGTCTCTGTAATAGAGTACTAGAATCACTCGATTCCAGCAGAATTCACGCTCGTAGGAAATCCAGCCAGAGAGGACCCATGAGACCCCTTAAACCTATGATTCCTAACAGAGGTGAGCACTCTGATGCCCTAGAGGAGTTATTCTCCCAAAGCCTCAATGCTCTTTTAAAGCTGATAAAGCAAGGTAGATCCCACATGGCTGTTCCTTGCCAGGAAAGCATACTTAAAACTGTCAGTAACGATGCTGTTGGTAGCTAATATTTTCATAACATATGGTCTTCAGTTTTTAATTTCATGATATCTAAATATTATTAAAGTATGCATTTTAAAAGAAAAAAAATGCAGACTTATCCCTTAATTTGGAGGAAGAGCCCCAGCATGTGTGTCCTCTGACTAGTGCCCAATGGTTCAGACCCAGGTGGCACAAACACCTCACTCTGGGAGACATGTGGTCCTTCAGACATGGCACGCAGGTCCATCATATGCTGTCCACATGCCAGCCAGGAGTCCGAGGCTGAGCTTGGATCTAGCATGGGAAGCAGCCCAGGGTCAAGTGCCAGAGCCAGAGGGAGCAGAGGAGAAAGATGCAGGGGCAAGGAGGGGCAGAAGGAAATGAAATGCAGCCTCCTGGGCCTGAGCTGTTCTGCTCAGATCGGCTCTGAGCAACTTGAGGTCTAGGACACGCCTCATTCGTTCGAATATCAGAATCTGCACACTCAGCACTGAGGATCAGTTAGTGTTGACCGAAAACAAACGTCCATATAGTTGAATGGCAGGGGTAGAAATGCGAGTGGAACCTCAAACTCTCCCCCAGCCCAGCTCCTGAGAGCTTGTCTGGTGTGTTGTTAATTGCTAAACTGGAAGCATCTCATTCACCACCGAGACTGTGCACTGAGGAAGCTCAGAGTACATATAGCATTTCTGCCTCCTGTCGTCAGGGAGCATAATGAGCAACAGTGAGCCATTGAAACATTTAGATCTACAGCACTGAAAAAAAAGGAACCAAAAGCTATTTTATGTTTGTGGGTGAAGTGTCACGATGGACCTGGGGAAGCTCCTTACTCATTGTGGTGTGACCGGCTGGTTACTCAGTTGCAGAAATTAAGCCTGCAGGAAAACAGTCATTCTCACTGCCTTCGACTCTCTTGGAAAGAAAAGGTTTTGCAACACCACAGAGCTTACAGGAGGAAGGGAGCTCACTGATGTGATTCAGGATAGCATAGGTCCTGGGATTAGACAGATTTATAATCAGGTCTCACTTCATCATTCACTGGATATAAACTTAGGAAAATACTTGAACTTCATTTTCTTGAGCTCGATTTTCTTCCTCAGTAGACTATAATTGAGCTGATAAATATACCAAGAAGCTTTGAGGTGTAGGTTGAAGACAACTTGATAAATCTGAATGGTTCCAGAGGACACAGTATCTGATACAGCAGGGAGTTCTGAGGTGAAGCAAGTAGAGTTGGGGGGATGATATGCTGAGTAAGCAACATAATGTCTATAATTCCAAGTTGCAGTGAGGATTTGTGATTACGTCTGTAATAAATGATAGCTATTGTTATGTTTCTAGCAATTTTGGGCAAATCCTTTAAATCTCCCTTTACAATCACTTATCCATTTTGCTAATCATTCAACAAAATCCTCAAGGATAACTACCGCTTAGCTCACTTGGGGACCTTATCTGTAATCAAAGATGATGCAGTGGAACTGATGGCTTTTTTTCCCCAAAAAAGGGGGAGCTATGACTTTGGCCATACTCAGCCCACAATCCTCCACTTTGTTGCACATAGCTAGAATTACCTAGCTTTAACCAGTATTGTCATGTAGCTATTAAGCATGTGAGTATCAGAGCCGGCAAAGTCTCAGTTAAATTCTTGCCTCCATTATTTACTGTCAATGTTAGTATTACTTCGTAATCCTCCTTTGTCACCTTTGAGACAGGTATATTAATGTCATGTTGAGTAGGGAGTAAGAAATAACACCTGCAAACACTTGAGGAGCATAGTGTGTGTTCAGTACATATTTGCTCTTTTCATTGTTATCTAGATTGTATGGTGGTCAAGGAGATGAAATGACATAATACATCAGTAGCCATCACACATGGTAAGTAGTTAATAAATAGCAGCTATTATGTCTACCATAAGCCAGAACAGTAGCAGTCTTTATTAGAATGGAGGAGTTTTTTCCTGCATTCTGATTGGTGGAACCATGCCACTCCAGTCATGCTACAGGTATTAATTTTTCAGACAAAACACATGGTTAGTGTTTCAAATTACTGACTACTCCCTTTAGGGCCTGTCATGTTACACTAAATGGTCTGCTGTGGTCATTCACCAAACTAATAATTAAATTCTGGAATTTTGCTAAAACAAGTTACAAGCAAAAGATATTGGTCGTCAGCCTATACCCAGAAATGGGTGTTTTGGAAACTATATACTTTATCCTTTTGAAATTTTGACTTGTCCTTAATCCCCCTTCACTGCCTGTATTTATGAATTCCTCAATGCAGTGTGCTCTCTTGTGTTCACTACACAAAGAGAAGTTCCCTTGCATTTCATTTTTAAAAGAAAAAAGTGTCTTTCATGAGGGATTTCAGTAGATTCTGACATACTTAATGTCATTCTGACATAAACTGCCTTAAATTACTGAGTAGAAAGCAACTTTGTGGTGAAAATAAAATACTACCAAGAGAAATAAGAGCTGAAGAATGGGTTTTAAGTGGAATTAAAGGAAGGAATGGAATTAAAGGAATAGAGGGTGAGTGTTTCTGGAAGAACGGAAGTCAATAATGGATCCCCACTTTTCAATCAGGAGACAGGCAGGTATAGACAGAATTAGAAACTGAAATTTCAATTTTCTATCCCTCTGTTTTAGTGCTCCAAGCCTACCACTCACCCATCCTACCCAATGACATCCTGGGAAGCAGTCAGCAATCACTAAAACCTTGTTATCAGGAGCCCCCTGATGGAACACTTCCCTAAAAGACTTCTTCCAGTGGGTACTCAGGATGATAGTACTGAAGCTACTTAGCCATCTCCTCTATGAGATTATCTGGACTCAATAAGAAGATGAAAAGGTAAACAAGAGAGTGGGTGAAAATATTGAAAACCATACATCTGATAAGGGTTATATGCAACATATGCAAGAAACTCATAAAAGTGTAAAAGTATTAGAAGTGCACCAACATTTTGAATACACATTTTTAAAAGAAGACATATAAATGATCAGTGGCTTATGAGAAGGTGTTCAGCCTTACTAATAATTAGAGAAGTGCAAATCAAAGATTATACCTGACAAGATGGCTGTGATGAAAAGACAAGTGTTGATAAGGGTGTGGAGAAAAGAAAGGGATCTCTTGTACACTGCTGGTAGTAATGTTAGTACATAGATTATCAAAAATAACACTGTTTCCTAAACAAAATTAAAAGTGGAACTGCCAGATGACCCAAGAATCCCACTTGTGATATATTCAAAGGAAATAAGACTAGCAATTCAAAGAGTTCTATACCTCCGTATTCACTAAAGCATTATTTATAATAACCAAGATGTGTGACCAGTCTAACAAAATAGCCCAGGTTCAAAAATGACATAAGTAGATATCAATGGTTTAATGGATATAAAGTGGAATATGATTTATCCCCCCAAAAAAAGGAAACTTGCCCCCTGCAACATAGATAACCTAGAAGACTTATGTTAAGTTAAATAAACCAGACACAGAGAGACAAATTCTGTATGATATTACTTGCACATGGAGTCTAAAAAGTCAAGCAGAAGTAGCAGAACAATGGTCACCAGGGTGTGAGTAGATGTCAGTAGATAAAGGACAAGATGTTAGTAAAACCTTTAGTTGTAAGATGAACAAGTTTATAGGATCTATACAGATACAGAAGAATTACATACAAGTGATGGATGTATTAATTATTTAGACTGTGGTAAATATTTTAGAATGTACACGTATGTCAGGTCATGTTATACTTCTTGAGTATATTTAATTACTATTTGTCAATGAAATATTTTTAAGTAAATAAATGAAAGAACATAAAAAACATAATCCTGACCAAGTACCAACACTAAACCAAAGAAAGAAAAGCCAAAAGAAAAAAAAAAAAAAACAAAGAAGACTTTGTTATCTACGCACACATCATTCAGTTCTTAATACTAGCTATATATTTATTGAAAATTTAACTTTTATCGTGATGGGGGAAATTTAAACAAACAGTATGTCTACAGTCAGGGGATTGACAGCCTGTTAGGTGTGGAAGAAAATAAATAGCAATCAGTTAAATAAAGTATAATTATATGGAATGAAAGTATTATACAGGAAGAAAAAAGAAATAAGAAGAAATGGTTGCTACAGCCTTTCTGTTTTTCTCACTGAGCCCTGCAGGCCACCGATACTTATAATAGTCTTCCTCAGCTTCCCTCTCCAACATCAGGCCCTGAGGTTACTGTCACTAAAAGAAGTGATGCTTATCAATCATGGCTGTTTGTTTGCCTCTCATTGCCCATGATCTCAGCCTGCTTTCTCTTGTTGCACACTAAGTCATCATTTCATCTCTTCCAGCCCCCTTGGTCACTGATTTCATTTCTTATGAAGCATCCTTTCTCCTCTTAGACCAGCCCTTCTCTATGTTTGTTTGTCTTTATCTTGCATCCCCCATGAGACCCTTCCTATCTCTCTTTTCCTACATTCTCCATCTTCACCTTTTTATTGCCCATTTCCGCCAGAATTCAGATTTGTTCTGAAATATTTCCCAAGACTAGCTTCTTCTCGTCACTTGGGTCTCAACTCATGTAATCTCATTCTTCCATCACTCTGGTTCACCTTTATTTTTGTTTGTATGGTATAAGGTGGGAATGGGTGGATCTACTTCTGTTACTAATGTGACTAAATAGGAAGAACACCAGACAGAGTGCTTGGAACAGTGCTAATATGATATTTCCAGATCTTCACAAGACCTAGTTTGTATTGGGGGCCTCTTGGGTTTATATTAATGTTTATTAATACCCCACTGAAAGTTGGCAATAACTTCTCTGACGAGTGACAGTGGATAAACTTATGCCTCCAATTCTTAAATAATCATAATAATACAAATTTTTGAAAAGTCCCTCCTGTCCACCTCTTTAGAAAATTGTAACTAGCACTTTCACCAGTGAGTCACTACCTTTCAGTTTCACAAGTGCCTAGTCAGTCCCATCTGCCAACCTGGGTTGTGTGACTGTGTGTTTTGTTGAACTCAGTGAATCTGCAATCTCTGCAAGAACTGTTAGGACTGGCCACTTTTGCCTGCATGCTCCAAATTTAGCAGTAGATCATGACACTTAGATATTTCTTCATGGAGTATTAATTGTAGGGGGAAAGCTACGGCATCTTATTTAGGTTGTCTGAAAAATGAAAGAAAGATTATAATTTATAGTTACTATGGTAGCTAATTATACCTTCAAGGATATGCCAGTAGCTGTTAAAAAAAAAAAGGCTTTGATCATACATGAGACCCTTGTTGGGGAATCAAAGAAAATAAGAAAGTGGAATTTGCCATCTTGAAAAATTCTTGGCTACTGAGACTAAATTTCTCTTTGGATTAAAAGTCAACTCCAGTTGGTTTTTCTAGGAAACTAAAATTCTTCCCAAATTTCAAACAGTGTGAAGATAATTTGTTACATGCTGTTCCCTGTGTTCTCACCTATCCTTATTATGGCTGTCCCTTAGTCAAGGAGGTGGGCAGCATTCAACAAGTTCATGGCTTTGGTAAAATACTTGATTCAGGTTACACTGAGTCAAGATAGACCTGGAAAAAGCAGGCTGTTAGGCAGAGCTGGTTTCCTACATGACTAGGTAAAGAGCTAGGTTTCAGCGAAACAGAACAGGAGGAACACAAACAGAGCTGAAACAAGTCTTAAGACTCTGCATCATGTCTCTTTCTTTGGGTGGGGGTCCTGAGAGAGGTCAAGAAGGAAAGCACTTGTGTTTTCTTCCTGATTAGAGCCTGGAAAAGTCAAAGTGTGGCACGACATAGGCTAGGCCCTCTCATCTGTGTGGCACTACAATATGTAAGGAAACATTTGAAAATTCTTCTGAGAGGGAAGCAAAGAGACAAAGCTGGTCTGTTAGCAGTCAAATTGAGAACTGTACAGTTCATGGCCAGTGACTGATAAAAAGATGAACTCAAACTGTAGTATTCTCTCTCTCTCTCTGTCTCCCCCATATATCACTGGACCTGTTAGAGGTAGCCCTCTTGCTCATGAACTCCCCAACCTCCAAAACTATAAGAAATAATTTTATATTCTTTACACATTTTCCATTTTTAGGTAATTTGTTACAGAAACACAAGACAGAATTAGATAGTAACTATGGTTTATAGAATAAAAAATAGTCTCTCTAGAGTAGGACTCCAGTTTCTCAAAGATCAAACACTATTCTATCTGCCTCACTTGGCAAAGAAATCTATCAGAGTGGACTAACCTCCAGACACAAAGGAAGTGTCATTCCTTGAACCTCCAATATAATTTCACTTCTCTGTGTCTTTTTTAAGTTTTTTGTTCATTTGCTTTGCATTGTCCTCTTTGCTCAACTTTCTTTTTCTTTTTTTCAACATTTAAGAGCATATTTTTGAAAGCTACCAGATGTAGGTTCAAAGGTTCAGATCATGGTCTTTCTCACTGATTAGTTAGGGTATGCAGGACATGTCTCCATGTGTAACTGAAAGCTAGATTCTAATGTGTGTTGTGTGCTGTGGTTTTGGTGTGGTTGGAGTGGCCAGCCAATGTCCAACATGAGTGAAGATTTGGTCTGCAGAGTGGAGCTGTTGGGGAGCAGGAGAATAATTTATGAGGCAGAGCCTGGAGGGAAGTCCCTAGGTCCCTGGATGTGTCCTCAGAAGATAGTTCTTTTAGGATTTCTTGGAAATCCTGCAAGGAAATTGTTATAAAAACATTGGTTCCACTCAGTTCTCTCTGTTCCTGGTTGGAGATATAATCACTTACTTGGTCCCTCCAATGGCATATGACATAGCCAAGAACTTCCCAGTGCCAGCATCACATATCTCAATGAACCACCCATACTGTGAGCTAAATAAATGTCCTCCTAATCAGTTAGCCTCAGATATTCTGTTACCATGTCTGACTGATTTGTGGTTATTATGAATTATAAATTAGACTCAGAGTTGAGAATTAGTGAATTTTCAAAGTAATGTCTACCAGTTAGTAAGCTGTAAAACAGAGGTGGTATTGCTATGAAAAGTAAAATAAACTTTTGTATTATATAATTTTTTATATAATAGTGGATAGATTATTAGGTTTGAAGTGGCAAGGACTACTTCAAACTCTGAATTGCTTGGCACTTACTAGGCATTGGGTAAATGGAAGAGGAATATATATTGAAAGCTAGTGGAAGCCACCTGAGTTTAACATACCTAAAGAGCTTTTTCTGATGTCCCAGGCTGAACTAACACCTCCTTCCTCTGTAGACTATTATGCGGCCATATGCCTCGTATTTCAAATTACATGGTTGCATGCCATTTAAATGCTATTTTTTAGTACTTTACATGTCACTTATTTAAACATCCCTAATAAAACACTGGATATACAGAATCCACCAAAAGTATATGCACACTTCAGCACCTTGCTGTACTAGTGAGTGTCTGGAAGTGGCCACCACTTTGAGTAGCCCTTATTGTAAAGATGAAAGGCAACTTGCATTAATCTCATGATGTTTCAATAAACTTAGTTTTAAAATATTTATACAGATTTTTCTTTCCTTGATGTATACATATTTTGATGGACTCTTGAACTGAACATTCTTTATTTTTTTGCTAGTCCAACTATCCTCTCCTGGAACATACAGCTATCTTGAATTTTGTAAATACAGAGACTAGAGCATGATAGGTGATCACTTAACACTTATAAAGCTATGCTGAAAGCTTCAAATCATTGTTTCAGGTGTGTAGTTGGGAGTACAAAGTAGGGTCAGGGTAAGGAAGAGGAAGTTACTATATGCAGCCCACAGTGTAACTGGGAAGACCTCACAGGATAACTGGGCTTGACATGAGAGGACAGCTTTCATTTTCTCATTTCACTGTTTTATTTTCAAGACAGTGTTTACAAATACAGTGCAAAAAGAATTTGAGATAAGGCATGTACCGTCTTTTCAAACATCTCATAGATTGTGATATTCTTGGCTTAAAAATCATAAAACATATTTACTGAAGAAAGACAGCCAGGTTCCTGGAGAGCCAACAGGAAAGAAGGTAGATCATAGGTCATAAAGTGGAGCAAAACTTTCTCCAGAAGAAAGCAAGACTTAGTACAGGAGTCCCAGCCTCGTGTCCTTGCTGGACCAAATCATATTAACATTTGTTTCCATTTCATTCCCTGCACCATCACTATTTATCCTCAGAACTCCTTGATAAAGAAGGTAGGTGAAGCTGTGATTTCAGTAGCACACTGATGTGATATAAGATTGTTGATTTCTATGTAGTTATGCCCGTCTTGGTAGTTAGCTAAGATGGAAGTTTAGCAGAATTGTTCCAGGGCATAGTGTAGGATTCAAATCATTGGTTAACTGTGCAGATTGAGAAAGGGAAGTAAAATGAGCTTGTATTCTGTGGAAGTGGGTTATTTGTGGTGGTGTAATCATCTCTTCAGTAGGTTCTCTGTAAATTATTTCCGATTTAGTCAGATGTCAACGTATTCCCCTAAAACATTGCACTCCAAAGTCACCGCTGGGATCACTGAAGTTGGTTCCTTTTGTATAAATTTTTATAAAACCAAACTGAACCACAAATATGGGTTTCTTCTTAAAAGATATAAAGACTGCTAGATTAAGACCCAGGGATGACAGAAGGATGAGATAAAGGGGAATAAATTGAAGAGAATGCTATTAAAGGAAGTCCCAAGTCTTCCCATACTCCAAGTCTTTTGAAATTCTTATAATAAAAGACACTCATATAAATCTTATGTGCATGTCTGGGAAGAGACAGACTCAGCCCAGCCACATGCCTTTAAAATCTGGTTATACTGTCTGATTATAGGAAGATGTACTTACTATTAGAGCCCAGATCTCTGAGAAACTCCATCGCTAATCTCAAGCCATGTAGCATGATTGTGTGAGCTCCTTGTATCTGTGGGTTGTCAAGAACTCCTCTGTGGTTCGTGTCCACCTCATTTTCCTTCTTATTATGGTGGAAAATCTTTTTTATTGTGAGACATAAGGAAAAGGAGAAACTAAAGATTTCATCCGAAGTCTATAAAATGTTGAGACTAGAAATGGAAAGAGAATCAAATGCCTCAGGAAGGAGGAGAAGGTAGGGAGAGAGAAATCAGTTCATCCACCCTTTTCTTTTACTGACTTGAAGCTTGCCAAAGATTACAGCAGGTAGATATTAATGTTCGTATGTTGTCTGGAAATTTTCTTACTGCCTTGGGAGAAGAGGTGAGTATCTAGATGAGTCATGTAACCCAGGAACTCAGCATTCCCTGGTAGCATCCACTGTGCTGGCTATGTTTATATTTGTTTAGTTTCCCAGGCTGCAAGGCATCTGTGCTCCCACAGGTGGTCGAATCCCAAGGAATAATTGTGTGAATTGGTTCACAAAGGAAATGACCTGTGAGGATTACCACAGAGATTCTCAAAGGTTTCTGTGCCCCAGACCAGTAACTACACCCACAAACACAGCCAGAGGGGAAGCTTGATCGCTAAAGCTAAGTGAAAGGTTTGTGATAAGTGTAAGGTCACAAACTGTCAGAACTTGTATAGTTTTAGTTAGTGCTGGTTGCCTTCTCCTATTTTACTTGTGGTGTTATCTCAGTCCATGTTTGTTTGGGATATCATGCACTTTTACCTGGTGCTCTGGCACACTGAGCATCAGCTCCTCACTTTTGGAAGTGTTCCAGTTCAGAAAACAAGTTATGAGGTTTTCTATCTATTTCCTAAGTTGTAAATTAGAGCTCCAAAGAAGAATGAGAAATAAGTAGTAGTTATTAGAACTGGAATAGGTTCTTGGATGATTTGATATGGCTAAGAAGAAAAAAAGAGAACCAAGCACAAGACAGTTTTAATACATAGCAGTAAAACTACCTATGCCATTGTGACTAAATTATAAGACTGTATCTTTAGCACCATATTTCTCAAAGTCATTGCATATTAGGCATTTTATATTTATTTGTTACTGTACTCTCATGAACATGATCCCATTTGATTCTCTATTGTCACTGTAAGAAGATATCATTAAATAAAGATGAAATTATTAAATTTTGAGATGAAGACTGAGGAAGTTACTAGCAAAACCATTCCAGCCTAGGCCTTCAATGTTTCTTTCCATTACATTACTTCTCGGTGGTAGAAGGAATCTAAATATGGAGGGAATGTTTGCTTAGAGGGATGGAGCCCAGAAAGCCAAGGAAAATGTGGCAAGAGAGAAGCATCACTGTGGACCCAGAGATTTGACTCCTGAACCAGCAGAGCTGTTTTCGGCACCCTCTGCTTCTCACAAGATGGCCGCCCCTTTGAGAAAAGGAAGCACATTATGTGGTGGTGGCGATGGGGTGAAGAGGGGAAGGCTGGACAGAACCACAGTACCAGAAGGGCGCTGGGTGGAGTCACACCAGCAAGGTTTGGGCCGGGCAAAGGATTTCCCACTCACAAGGACTTCCATAGATTGCCAGGGCCCCATTCAAATATCAAGCCTGGTATTTTCCTGACTGTTGACTTAAAAAAAAAAAATTAAGGCTTAGCCTTTTGAAAAAATGTATTTCTTGGAGACAAATATGTTTTGGCCTAACCTACATCCCACTAGAACTCACCACACGAAGTTTCCAGTTCTGTCCCCAGGCCACAGTACCACTGTACCATGAAGGGTGATATTTTATTTATTTAATTTCTCTTTTAAAAAATTCACCCAATCTAGCTCCTTTAGCAAGTAATTGGTTTATATTCTTATGCCTTGCTGTTGTCCCCTCTCCTTGTACACATTAAGTTAGAGGTTTATTTACTTACTTCCAGGAAGTCTGTTTTTAAAAACATTATCAGAATAAACCTTACCTGCCTTGGAGCTGTAAATGCCTCCAGGGACCAGCGGGAGCCTCCTTGACTTCTTCCTGGCCCACATATCACCGTCCAGCCGGCCGTAGGCCACCCTGGGAAAGGAAAGACGCCTAGCTAGTTCAGGTGGAGAAACCAGGCATCAGAGGAGCCTCTTTCTCATGCTACAGTGTTCTCTGTATGAACCTGTATGGATCTGAGCCTCCCACTTACCTCCACATTTCCACTTTTTTTTAACTCTCTATCTCTGCTCCAGCCAGAGTAAATATCTGACAATCCGATGTAAAGTTATCAGGAGTAATAAGAAGGGAAGTCCAGTAAAATTTCACATGATTCAATCTCCATTGTCAACATCTGGCATTTAAGGCCCTTCCGTCTCCTTGAGGGGGACTGAGAACAGGGTCTGCAGTATTCTCCCTGGGCAGTAGAGGACACTATGGGCCCACACTGGTGGAAAAGCCTTCCTGTCCTCAGGAATCTAACCCCCATTCATAGGAATATCAGGGTTTGAGAGCCCTACAGCCTCTCTGTTACTGCGCTCAACTCTGTCCTTCTGGTATAAAGCCACTGTTGACAATAGATAGAATAATGGACTTGGTTATATTCTAGTAAAACCAGGCAAACGAAGCTTCCGGGGGTCATGGTTTCATGAGACCAATGCCAGAGACACCAGTCAAATCTGGTTGCTCTCTTATTTCCTTCCTCTGTGGTGGTGGTGATGGTTGGAGGTGTGGGCCTGGGACCTTTCCTCCAATCCAAAGTCTCCCATTTCCCAGGATGTGACTTTGGGACTCTCAGAGCCTGAGTTTCTTCATTTGGAAATAGCAACCCCTATTATTCATACTGTGGTTAGGAGCAAGTGAGACAATGCTTTCAGCATATAAACACACAGTCAGCGACAACCCTTGTTATTGTAACTGCAGTTGTTAGTTCTGCAGTACAGTCAGGTATGTGGAGACCACACCTGAGCACAGACTCCTCCATGATCAGCATCCCACTTTCCTGAGACTTTCTCCCATTTAATGCTTTGCCTACTCAAAGCACCATGGTTTTCGATTAGTTCTAGGAGCACGCCAATGTGTGATACAAGAGAAGAACCACAGGTCTCCAGCCTCACTGTGGGCTCAGGATTCAGTCAACACATAATGACTTGGTGCCTGACCAAGAATGCTATGTATGGGTGTCCAGGTTACATGCTGTGTGGTAGTCTGTAGAGAACTATGACCCGAGGGCTAAATGTGGCCTCCTGCTTATTTTTGTAAATAAGATTTTACTAGAACATAGTCATGCCCATTATTATATCCATTGTCCACGCTGCTTTCACACTACATTGGCAGGACTGAGCTCAGTAATTATAACACAGACTTACAGATCTCAAATCCTGAAGTATATGCTATCTTGACCCCTACAGGAAAAACTTTCAGACCCAGTATTTAATCTTTGGACCTTGTACCTAATAGATGCAAAGACATAGTTGTGAATAGATGACTTAATGAATGAATGACCCAAGTACCATGTTAAAATAATCAAATTAGTAACCCCTATTACTACTAATGGAGTTTTGGAGAAGAAAATAAAAAAACAAAACATCGTTGCATCTCAGTCTTCTCATCTCCAAAATGAGAGCCCAGAAGCCAGTCTGAGACCCCTCAGCATTGTCCCAACACACGCCCTCCCATTTTTTTCTGGGGCTCCCAGTGACTGACACATAGTAGGAACTCACTCAGTGATAGAAGCAAAACCAAGAGGAAGGTGAAACCCTGTGCTTTTGAATAAAATATCAGCCTCACCACGGAGGAGTAAACAGAGTAATTCATACGTTTAATTGGCAGATGTCACGGAAAATCTTCAAGGAGCATTCTACATGAAGACTCCAGGCTAGTTTGTGTTCAAACAAACCAGACAGCCAGCCCACGGCCAGAGCCAGCAGCCAAATATTTCAGACACCATCAGGCTGCCTGCTTCAGGCCAGCCTGTCCACATGTGGTTGGAGCCAGGCCACAGGAAGTCCGTGGTGTTGCCTTGCCAGTGCCTCGCTGAGCTGCAGCATTTTCTTGGTCCTGTTAGACCACTAGTCAGATAAGGGACACAGGGAGAGAAAAGGTTGGAGGGACACGTATAAAAGCAGCTGTTTGGTGGCTGCTCTTATAGTTTCAAGACCAGCATAGTTTTGCTTCCATTCTTTTCTGGGGTGGGGCAAAGGGATGGAGTAGGAGTCTATTGTAATGTTTACCTTGGGGGTGCTGGGCTACATCTCCACCCAGATCTCATTTTATGGTGTGTAGCGTTTTATGGACCAATTTAACGTGGGAGAGGAGACGAGAAGGCTGATGTGTGAGCTGAAGTTAAGGAGTCATAAATTCAAAGGAAAATTATTCCAGAATTATAAGCCCTGCTTACTAGTGTCCAAGGGTAATAGCCACTGTTCAGTGGCAGGGGCTGAATGTCCAGAGTTATTTCAGGGGCCATTTGTAGGACAAGCACCCTTTCATTTCATTTGGATGGGTAAATATTTTCAAGTAGGGGTCCCCTATATATATATTGGGATCCAACCAAAGCCCCCAAATTGTGGAGTCATGAATACCTAAGTATTCTTTTCACATGACAGTTCATTCAGGAAATCTAAAATTGAACAGAAAACGGTTTTATGCTTTATCTGCACAAAATACAACCAGACCACTGTTTTGTTTGAACTTGAGACCCAAGCAGAGTTCTAGAAGCCTTTTTGCTATGAGATATTGAATAGGATATAACAAAACCAACCTCCAAAGTTCCCACAGGATACAAAGCAGAACAAAAATAATCAAAAATAGCTTGAAGAAATCTTGGTTTGACACATTTCCTTATTTGTTACAGTAACCTAGGAACCTGCATGGAGGTTTTCACGCAGAATCACAGAAAAGCCACAAAATAAATGATGCAGATCTGATCCAGCCAATAGCGTTTCATAACCACCGGAAGGAGAAATGTCTAAGACCTGTCAGGGTAGAAATGAAGACCCAGAAGCCAGTCTGAGACCCCTCAGCATTGTCCCAAAACACACCCTCCCCAGAATACCTGGTGCCTGTGACTGTGTACCGCTGGCTTTTCCAGAGTCCTTTCTTGTAGGCATCTGATTTCCGTTGATTTTTCAATAAGAGCCCCAGCAGTTTTTCTAAGCATAACATCACTCAACTTGTTCATGCGGCATACATCGTAATCAATATTCTCTCAAGCTACGGGAAAGCCTGTGCCTTCCTGTCTGCTTGCTGCTGTTGCTCAATGTCAGGTGGCTCTCATTCAAAATGAATAGTGGAGTTGCTGAAAGCCGAGAGCGTAAGAAAACCTTCTTGCTAGCCTTACCAGAGTGGGAGGCCTACGTCAAAGCCTTTTTCTCCTTATCCATAAATTTTCAGTCTTCAATTTTTGTTCAAAAGCTGTGAAAAAAATTTCCTTTACCTCCCATCAGAAGTGTTGACTAATGTAAGCACATAGTCATTTTTATTTTTAATTTCACTCTCCATTTCCACAAATTCACATGTTTCATTCAAAGCCAAGTAAAGTGTTCTTTCTGTTTGCCGGTGTTTAAGTTACAGGTTGGAAGACATTCAAAGAGCTCGAAATTCAAGCTGATGAGACAGATGAGAGGCCAGGGAGTGACAGTGGCTGTTGGCAGTCATTCCAAATGGGAACTTTGTCTACTGGTGAGGAGTGAGGCTTCTCATACATGGTGGGCAGTGCTACTGGACAGCTTAAAATTGAAAGAGAAGTGATGAACTGTAAGGTCTGGGTTTTGGGGTCTGTGGTTAATTTATAGTTGTTCTGTATTTTAGAAACAAATGTACAAAGGGGACTGTGTATGGCCACTTGGTGACATTGTGCCACAAAACAGTGACTATTATTAAGACAGTTTGTAATAACTGTATCTCCTCATTAGCTTGATATTCGGGTATTTGGTGTATTTGTCCTGGTGAGGGTGCTCGCTTGGTGCCAGCTAATTTCTGCACAGAGGAAACAAGGATGCCCTTGGAGGACACTTTTCCTACCTTACTCAACTAACAGCACACACTGTCCCAGCCATCCCCTCTGTCACCTCTCACATACCAAGCTAATGATTCCCCCATCCCCAATCACCCAGCAGCCAGGTACTTGACTATTACAGACCCAAGGAAATGATCCAAACTATTAGTAGTTATGCCTATTCACTGCATCTGCTTTGACTTCCTTACTTCTTCCCATGAAAATCCCTCAAGAACTCTACAGCATGCTCTACCTTCTTCTCTTTTGTCTCCTGGGTAGCTCCCTGTGCCCTGAATGGCAAGTCCTGTCCCTTATCTCTAGGGATCAGTGAGTAGAGACAGGGTATCCCTTATCATACTTCATTTTTAAAAATCCTAGCTACAGTTTTAGCACAATTGTTTAGTTACAATTTTAATCCGATTAAATAAAAATCAAGAGTAGACTTTCTAAGAAGTGAAAGTCATAGGTTCCAGGAGGTAATTTACTAAAACAGTGTTTGCAATGCCAGAGAAAAGCAAACACTAAGAACAGCACCATAGTGTACATGGAGAAGGGGTTTAGGAGACTAGAAGAAAAGATGAATAGAAGAAAATACATTGCTATCATTAACCTTAAAGCTTTCCTTCTTTGAATGTTGGGTCTTGAAGTTGGGAGCAATTAAAAGAAGAAAGATAAAGATGAGAAAAGGAGGAGGAAATGGCAGAGAGAGAGGCCCAGAGTAGGGATTCCATCCAACTCTTTCCTATCTGGCAACTAGTGGTTTGTCATGTAGCCTGGACTCATGAAAGGAGTGATGGGGTCAGGATTTTGTTTCTTGGGTTATCTCTCTGAGCTTTTGCCTGACTCTAAGGTGGCAACCTGCTCCTGGTTAATCTGATGTCCACAGGTGGACTCTGCTGGCCATAGGGACTACTTGGTCGATTCTAAGTTCACTGCAAGATGCCTTTCATCCCAGTATATACATTCTTACTGGCTCTTCTAATATTTAAAGAAAACAAACTGTCCTAAAGTTTGAAAGTAAGTGTGTGGAATAGTTTATTTGGTTCTTTATATTCCTTGCCCATGTATCTTTTCCTTTTCTATCATGCAGTGGCGATTCCAGCAAGTACTTTCCTTTCTCTTTCTCTTGGTCTAGTCGCCCACAAGGACCCTCATGGGCTAGTCAGTGGAAGGCTCTACAAATTAATAAGGACACTCTAAATTAGCCCATGTAACGTGCAAAGAGTTTTTGGAAGGAAACATGTATTTCAGGGGATTGTATCTGAACTTGAACCTGTTAGGAGGCAAAAGTAGATAAAGTCCTGTTTTCTCCATTGTGGAGAGATGGAATGACACTTTGTATGGAAAACTATCATTAATTTTTTCATAATTTAGTTTCTGTCTTCAATCCATCCATCCAGTCAGTGTGAGGAAATCAGCTTTAATCAGCTCAAGAACTCAGTCCACACTTCCTACCTATTGCAAAGTGCTCTAGGTTCCTGGGGCTGGTGCAGAGCCATGGTGCTGCTGAGGTGACAGCTGCTGCCCAGGCTTGTCTCCTTGGTGATACCCATTGCTCTACCTGAGTTACCTGTCTTCTCCTGTCCACTGGGCCTCTTCCGTATTCATTCTCTCTATGACATCTGAGCCCTCTTCGGGAATTTCTCTGTTGTGTCTAAATCACACTGTGCATTCTTATGAGCTAGACATGCCCCATTTTCTCTGAGTGCTTCCTTCCCCTGAAGCAGTGTGTGGTAACCCCAAGGATTCTGCTCTTGATACAACAAAGTTACTTAAAGTTCTCTGTTGCTTATGCTAGATTTGGCCCGAGGAGTCCACCGTAGAGCTCCTTTTCCCCAGGGCTGACCGGTGTCCATGTACCTGACACACTCTCCCCCACTATGCAGAGAAGGATGGATTGTCTTCCGATGTCCTTACGAAATCTGAGTCCTTTGTACTTTAAGTGATACAAAGGTTTTATATTCTCAAAGCTGAAAGAAAAACATGAGAGGAGAGGGACTGGGTGGAGCAGGTGGAGACAGAAAGCGCAGCGATAAGCAGGGAGTGGTGGGGTGGAATGGACAGGAGAGTGACGGCCACTTCACAGACCTGGAGTGGGAGCCAGATGCCCATGGGGACTCAAAACAGGTCCACTAGGAAGACTTGTCACGCAACGTTGTCCCTTAGTTCTGAAACTGTACAGTCTTTTTCTTGGCACTGTTGATTTTTCAAGAGCCGAAATGAAAGAAAAAGGTTATAATATCGATTATATTTTCTGGTAAGTTTAGACATGTCAATACTTGTACCATACAAGTGCTGTTACATGGATTCCCCAAACCAGCATCTCTTTCATACTGGTTTGTTGGTTTCTGTCTCTTTCTCCTTCAGCCTCTCTAAGTCTCTGAAACACACACACACACACACACACACACACACACACACACACACACCCCTCCAGATGCCAAAGAAAATATAGCAGGGCAGATTTTCAAGGCTGTTTTAGCCAGTTGACCATCAAGCATACCTCCCCTACTTGAGAGTAAAGGAATATTTTCCAGTTGGTACACAACCATTGAGACACTGTAAAAGTAAGAATTATGGAAAAGATTGGCACATTGGCTGAGGACATTAAATTAGATGACCTTGAAGGTTGCTTTCCTACTCTTCATCATTCATAGGAGAGAAAATGTCATTTCAGGAGAATATACTGTAAACAGCTCTCAATTATTACAGGAATATTAATTTTCCTAGTAAATTTTTCCATTTTAATGAAATGAACTCAGAGAAAGCTTCACAGGCCCTAGTATTTTTTCCTGCTACTACCTCCAGAAGTTCTGCAGACTGAGTGTATTTTATCTGTTTCTTTCAATTTATTCACCACAGAAGATAAATTCCTAACATCTAAGATCTTTGAAAACTTGGTTTCTATAAACAAATTTACATTTATATATATTATACATATATACACTATATATGCATATATATACAACTCCTGTGCTACACACACATATATTATATATATATTATGTATATTGTACAATATATATTATATATTATGTATATTATACAATATATATTATATATATATCTGTGGCAGATAATCTTCTTTGACAACAGCTGTGAACATCAAGCCTCTACTTTTTAACCTAGCACAGATGTTTTGCGGCACTCTTGGAAGCTGAGGCAGGATCACAAGTTAGACCACTACCTGAGTGAGCGACCTGGCGAACTAGCAAGATCTTGTCTAAAAACAAATACACGGAAAAACAAATACCATTCACTTCCTAGTTAGAAGAACCTCCATTTTAAAGACAGGGTGGAGATATGTCTTGGTTGTTTGAAGTTTATTTTTGTTCAAATCCTTTCCCTGAGATATAATTTGTGTGCTCTAAAGTTCACAAGAATCAAGTGCAGTGTAATGCTGACCTGTTTACCTTCATCCTACCAGCCCAGGAGATGAGCATGCACATCTGCAGGAGGTCTTGTCCTGCCCTAGACTGTACGTTCTGAAGTCAGTCACAACCCTGGTCTCTGTCCCAGGAGCTTTCTTTCACTAAGTCCTGTGCTCCACATAAACTAAATAATATCGCATATAGCCTTTCGTGTCTGGCTTCTACAAGCACTTCTATAACGTTAATCCATGCTTTACTGTATGGCTCAGTAGTTTCTTGGCTTTCATTTTGATGTAGTTTTACTGTGCATGAATATACCAAAATTTATTCATTCACTTATAGATTAATTAGATACCTTGGTTGCTTCTAGTTTTGTGACACGAGGAAAGTTTCAGAGGACATTCTTATCCCTATCTATCTATTCTCTATCTACCATCTATCTATCTATTCTATCTCTATATCTCTATCTCTGGTGAGTAGAGAACATCTGCATCCTAGCGTATTTGTAAGTTTAACTAGTTGATATCACAGCAGAATTTTCTAAAAGGGCAACACCTATTTGCATGCCCATCAGCAATGTTTAAGATTTTACTTGTTCTACATTCTCACTAGAACAAGGAATAATCAATCTTTTTAACTTTAGCCATTCTAGCAACATATAGTGGATTTCATTGTGGTTTTGGTTTGTATCTTGGCCATGGATTATGATGTTGATAACTTGTTGTATATGTTTAATGTCCATTCAATCTCTCATTTCTGAACTGTCAGAATCATTTATTCATTTTTAATTAGTTGTGTGTTTCCTTTTTATTTGTGGGAACCCTATATTCTAGCTCCAAGTCCTTTATAAGACAAATATACATTATAAATATTTTCTCCAAGTCTTGTGGTACAAGGGATTGAACCCAGTAGTTTGTGCTTGCCAAGCAGGCGTGGTGCCATGGAGCTACATCCTGGCCCCTGAACTACATTCCTGACACTTCCCCCAGTCTTTTATGGCATCTTTTGTTTTAAAAAAAGCATTTAATTTTAAAGAGATCTTATTATTAACTGTTTATTTTATAGCTAGTCCTTTTTTTTTAAGGTTTTTTGAGACAGGGTCTCACTTTTGTGGTTCAGGCTGGCCCTGAGCTCAGCCTCCAACTCACATCATAGCATTCCTCCTGCCTCTGCCTCCCGAGTGCTGGGATTACAGGCGTAAGCCACCACGCCCGGCACTGTGGTATGCGGTACTGATTGCTGCTGGGCATGAGTCTCCACACCCAGTATAGGTATGTGGTTACCGGGGAATCGAACCCGGGTCCTTGCGCTTGCAAGACAGGCGCCGGAACCACTGAGCTAACTCCCCGGCCTCTATAGCTAGTCCTTTTGTGGGCAGCAATTCCTTGATTTTAAGGTAGAGGTCTCCTGCTTCAATCCTGAGTAGAGATCATAACACTTCTAGACTGGCCACAGAAACCCATTTTCCTTTGTACAGTACATTTCCTACTTCTGCGTAGTGAGGTGTGGCCCAGTGCCATAGCCTGGACTATGAATGCAGACAAATTTTGGGTGAGGTTTCTATAAAAAATTTTCTTGCTGAGTAAAAAGACAGAA
Organism: Petromus typicus; assembly: GCA_004026965.1. Taxonomy (NCBI): domain Eukaryota; kingdom Metazoa; phylum Chordata; class Mammalia; order Rodentia; family Petromuridae; genus Petromus; species Petromus typicus. The sequence goes on along the minus strand of PVIR01023158.1, from coordinate 1,861 downwards.
ATTCATGAGAAAAAACAGATTGTTCTCTGCTCTCATCAGTTTTGGAAACTGACATGAAATCCTGTTATTTGTTATTATAGTGATACCTCAGTTTATGAACTGAATTTATTTTACGATTTTAAGTAAGATGGCTGTGTTTGTATGTCTGTGGTCGTGTTTATCACTCAATGTGGAGTTTGTGAATGGAAGAACAAGTTTGGTGAATGCTTTTATTTGTGGGATAAATTGCAAATAGAATCACTTTGTGAATTGAAGTATTACTGGATAGACCCATAAGATATATTTACTGTTTTAGCCACAATTAGTCAGAATCTTGTCATTGCAGATGAGAATGTTTTTTCTAAAGAGGAGCTCAAGGTGCACATACTGATTTTCAACTTCTTTTTTTTCTGAACTCATGATAGACATAACTGTACATTAGAAAATTCAGCTTTACCTTTTTAGTGGTCACATAGAATCCCATTACTATATATTGTTAAAGTTACTTCTTTTTTTTTTACATTTTTATTATTAGGACAGTGTTAAAATAATTCTGCATTAATATTTATGGATATCGTTGCATAAATATTTGAGCTTATTAAGAGAAACTATTCGTAATTAGGAATGTAATTGCTCAGTTGAAGGATCTATACATTTAAATTTAGATAGACATTACAACTTGGCTTCCAAAAATGCTAGAATTCAGATTTCCACAAATTGTATCACAGAGGACTTACTTCCCCCACAAAAATGACTGCATACCAAGTAACTGCCGTTTTAAAAACTGGTCCTAACTTTATGAGCAACAGAATTGTATTTCCCTATGTAAACAGACATTTTAAAATTGTTAATAAGTTTGAGCATGTTTTCATATCATCTGCCAACAATTTGAATATGCAAATTCCTTTTTTTATAACTTTTACCCTCTCCTTTATTGGGCAGATTGTCTGTAGTATTCCATGATTCTCTACTGAGATTACTGATCCTACTTCATTTCTTTATTCTAAAGGATGACTGGGCACCACTGAATCAAAACAACTCTTCTAAATAGGTTTGAAACATGCGTCTGTGTTGAGTGTTTACCAGTATTAATTATGTATGCAATAAATATTTTTTTCTTTTAAATTTGCCTGTAGAGAACTTGACTACACAGAAGTTTTGCAATTTTATGCATAAACAAATCTGTTTGTCATTATGCTTCTCAGCTTGGTGGCTTTCTTTGAAAACTTTACTCTATCACCAAGTTTTAATAATGTTTTCTTATCTTTTGTTTTCACTATTTCATTTTTATGCTTTTTTTTAATTTAATGCTTCACAAGTATTTATTGAGTGCTTCATAAATGCCAGGCATGGCAAAACAGTGAAGAATAACTCTAAAAGCCTTGACTCCCATGAGCCCCCATTATAGTGGGAAGACAGACAGTGAGCCTTTACCAGACACATGACATCTCAGAAGGTGGGAGATTCTATGTGTAAAATAAAAGAGGGCAAAGGGAAGGGTGAGCTTCTGTGAGGTATCTCACTTGGGCTGATTAAGAAATGCCCTTCAGAGGAACTGATATTTGAAGAGATTTGAATCACAAGAAGAGTCAGATTTCTAGTGATATCCCAGGAAAGGAGTCTAGGAACTGCTTTGTTAAGGGGCAGAGAGAGGGGCCTGGTGGCCAGAGAATAAGGATCAAGGCCAGGTCACTGATGGGATCAGAGTTTCATTTGAATTTTGTTGTAATTGCACTGGGAAGTAGTGAGTGGGGAACTGGCGTGAAGTTAGTCACTTTAAAATATCTATCAGAGACTCTCACTTCCAGTTAAAAAGTAGGTCACAGCAGCCCAGTGCTTCCACTGTAATAGAACAACAATCATAGTTGTATTAAAAAAAAAA
>PVIR01023157.1:0-18158 GCA_004026965.1 Petromus typicus | reverse complement strand
TGTAGAACCTGTAAATTACTATATGAGAAAGAAAAGAATCAATTAAAATAATACAGATAGTGAAGACTTGGGAATGGGTAGGGTATTAGATAGTCAGAAAAATAGGATGAAAAAGTGACTTAGAAAATGCAGCTGACTCTAAGTACAAATCCACTCAATTACTACCCCAAAGCAAAAAGATGGCCAAAGAAGGCCCAGAAAGAAAGTGCTTCTCTGAGCTATGTCTAAGAATTTAAAACAAAGTGTAATACATAAAGGTTAAAAATAAAATATCAGACCGAGGTAAAACAGACAATAAAAGTAGAACCAGGTCATCTGTCCCATCATCGCACCTCCATTATCAACCTGAATTCCAAACCAACAAAATCTTGATCAGTATGAAGCTTTGGCCAACAGAACGTGTTAAACCAAGTGAATATGACTGTTTTACCTTTGGTTATGGTGCACCCTACAATGACATTCTGCTATTAAAAGAGAGACAAGCAAAATCTGTATAATCTAGAAATACCACCATATTATGCTAGAGTAGGTTCTATACCACTGACCGCCTTTGAAAGACATCAACTAAAATAAATAAGGCTGTGAGCAGCGGCCTGTGGACTGCATAGCAAGAGTGGCTACAGCAGCAGGACAGAGCGCTGAGGTGAGACTGTCCCGTCCTGCACCTCTCAGCGCTTGCCATGACCCTGCACTGGAAAAATCACCTCGGAAAAGCAGTGCAGGTAAACACAGGGTTAAATACCTTGGTTATTAAAAAGCTCCACGGCATTCTTGCAAGAGCTGACTTCTAAATTCAGTGTACGTCAGTATTTAGCTTTAATGAACTCCATCGTCACAAAGCAACTTACAAAACCTGCAGAACCATACGGAAGCATCACACCATCGGCTGCACTGTCTGAATTCATTCTGCAGTTGTTTTTATGTTTTTGCTGAAATTCTGTCAGTAAATTTCCATCATCGCCAGCTGTCAATCATTTATTCATGCCAAAGAACCAAAAGGTAATGTGTTCTGATGTTTTTTAACCAAATAAGCACAATAACAAAATTCTTTTAACAGTTTTTTATATAACTTAGGCTTTTTTTAATTAAAATCTTTATTGGTACATTACATATACACATCATGATTGCATTCAACAATGAGAATTTGTACCAGTATATGACACAACTCAATTCTCATTTTTTAACTTAGGCGTTTTTATTCCAAAGGTTTAGGGTAGGTATATGTGGGAATATTGGAAATACATATATTGTTTTTGGTAGCAAAATCATATAAAAATAAAATGTTTCAGGCATCTGTTTTCAAAATGCTCTTTCTTTAGAATAAGCTTCTGTCAAACACCAGATTCTCAGTTTTGTTAAACGTCACCTTTAACTTGAAGGGACAGATTAAATGTGTTCATTTCTTCAAAAATGTCTCCTTGAAAGAAAAAGAGAGTCTTCAAATGTGGATGACTTATGTTTCTGTATGATACAAAAAATGTGTTTTGCTTATCTTTAAGGCTGACGAATATTTGAAACATCTTGCCAAGGGCGAGCCAACGCTCCCCTATGGGGTACGGATATTGTCATCATAGCTGTCCTCTGAAGCACATTATAAAGAATCCCCCACTTTTTAAAAAATGACTTCGAAGGTGCTTCTGGCCACAACTTAGCTGGTATTCTTCCTTACCGAGATGGCGCCCCTGGGCGATGTCACTGCAGGGGCCGGTGACTGCTCTGGGGCCTGCTTTATTACAGAAGAGACAGCTGTCCCATCTGGAGCACCACAGTGCAATCCTGAGTCCTCTTTTGGCCTAAAGCACTGGGGTTTTAAAAACTGCTATTATAGAAGCAACGTGCTGTTGAAAACTATGTTCTCCTAGTACATTTTGAAAATATATTAGAATGGCTAAGCACAAATATGCTTTGGGCATGAAATAACTGAGAGAACATCTAGTAAAAACTCTAAACTGAAACATCTTGAGGCATGCACACAAACACTCAGCTATACGCAGTATAACCACACTTCCATATTGAAGAACTCATTCTGAAAGTTGATTCTAATTACAGCTGGTGTTTAGATGGCCCCCAAAGCCTCACACCTATTCAGAGGTGGCGGAATCCAGGTGTGGGATTGATTCATGGTGGGTTCCGTCCAAGGGCACTAGGATTAAGGATGTGAGCGCCTCCTGCCCTGCATGATCTGTATAAGATAGAAAGGGGCAGAAAGAGGCCCTTACGTTTCCCTTGTGGCTTTGGCTGTCTTCCACCGCCAGGAACTGTTGCCTGTCTTGGACCCGCCCCTATGGACAGAAACCTCTACAAACTGTGAGCTAAATTACCCTCTGCCCCTTAACTTTGGGTGTCAGGTACTTTGTCTCAGTGATTAGAGGAAACTAATTAACACAAATGGTTTTCACCTGTCTTCAAATAGTATTTGCTGACAAAGGAATGCTCTTTTAGTTTGTTATAAAAGGGTTTTCCGAGTACAGTGACTTTTACCATGGAAGAAAGAACAGGAATATTCCCTATATTGTTATGTGCTTTGTGTTAAGGAATCTCCGCAAAGTTATATATTTTAATCCATTTGGATAAATACTATAGGACTTAAACACTGCTGAGAAATCATCAACACTGATTTAGGGCTATAAATTCCTAGGTTTTAGGGCTTTGTTGTCATGAGGCTCACTGCTGCCTGGAGACAGCATTTCCAGGTGCCATCTGTAGCCAAGCACACGTCCCGGGACGGGTCCTCCTGTCGTCACTCTGCTACTCTAACTGTGGCTGACAAATACAGGCACCGGCAGCAGGAGTAGCACGCACTGCTGTCTCGTTTTTGCCTGGTTTTGCCTATTTGATGTTCATATGTTTGCACTGAGAGTCATCTTCAGCCTAGGTTTATTTTTCAAGAGTCTTCATAATCAACGTTTCCATTTGAGGAGGATTATTTTCATCAAAACCAGAAATTATCTTTCAATCTCCCTACCTGGGAACAGTTGAACTACAGCACATCCCATCACGTGAGAGCTCGTGTGAGCAGGACAAGGGTGCTGCCGACACTTCTGCCTGGAGATTTCCATAGGGAAGAGAAGTATAAAATGTGTAATCAAAATGGAAGGGAAGCACCTGTTGATATTAGAAATAGAGAGAAAAGGGGCCGGGGAGTTAGCTCAGTGGTTCCGGCGTCTGTCTTGCAAGCGCAAGGGCCCGGGTTCGATTCCCCGGTAACCACATACAATACTGGGCGTGGAGACTCACACCCAGCAGCAACCAGTACCACATACTACAGTGCCGGGCGTGGTGGCTCACGCCTGTAATCCCAGCACTCGGGAGGCAGAGGCAGGAGGATTGTGATGTGAGTTGGAGGCTGAGCTCAGGGCCAGCCTGAACCACAAAGCGAGACCCTGTCTCAAAAAACCTAAAAAAAAAAAAAAGAAAAAGAAATAGAGAGAAAAGGACAGAGAAAAAGGGAGAGAAATATTTAATAATTATATTTCTCAAAAGTCCATATATAGAGAGATTTAGAAACGTTAAATACATGGGAAAACTCTAGGATGCTAATCTAAAGCAACAAAACTGACCCAAGACCAAATTATAATGTGTTTTAAAATCTTCACAGAAACAGATAAAATGTTTTACATGTTGCTGAAGAATTAAGTCTAAAAATCATGGGTATAGATAATTTCCAAGGGATTTCTTTCAAACCCCTTAATATATAAATGTTCACCTTCTAAAAGCTCAGAATGGAGTACAAAATAAAGTAAACACATAAATCAATTATAAATATAATTATTTATAATATATTCAAATAAATAAGCAACATGGCTATATAAAGAACAGTCGAAATACAAGCAATGTTTCATATTCATAAATCTATTAAAATGCTATGGTATCTCAATAAGTTACTGAAAGACAAACTATATCATTACCTACACAGAAGCAGAAGAAAATATATGATTAAATCAACATCCCACTCATGGTAGGGGAAGAAAATCTTTCTTAAAATTAAACCACATTTCTTTGATGTGACAAAGGTTATACACCTCAAGCCAAAACCCAGCGCTATTCTTTATGATTCAGCTTAGAGGCATTTCCCTTAAATGAACAAGGAAAACAATGCCAGCCAATGTCGTTATTTTGCCATTGTTGGTATTCCTAATCAGCCAATAAGAAAAATCTTTTAAATGAGAAAATAAAACATTATAGCCTAATATTATATGCACCTAACTCATTAATTTTAAGGTGGACACAACCAAAAAACTATACATCCAGTAAAAAAGTTCAGTACATTGCATAATTTCATGATAAATATGCATAAGCCATTAGGTGTTTATATACCAGGAAACAAATCTGATAACTCAGTGTGGGGGAAAAATCATTAATAATGCCAACAATGTAATGTTCCATTAATCAAGATATGTGGAGAAAGTTATTAAATTTTTCTATAAAAATAACAGACAATAATATCATAAATATACATGGGAACTTAACTGCAAAATTTAAGGCGAAAGCATTCTGCTCTTTTTTGCAGTACTGGAGATCCAACCCAGGGCCTCTTGCACACTGGGAAAGCACTCTAGCACTGCACTCTACCCCTAGTCCTGTTTTGCTCTTGAACAGAAATCAAATTAAAATTATAATAGAGTTTTTGAGGAGCTCACCAAGATGTATATAGTCTATCACAATGATTAAAGGATGAAAGTTTTTCTTAAAAAGAGAAATACTATGAAGACATGTATTTCCAGCCACAACTACATAAATGTTACACTAATGAAGAATTAAAGGAGATCAACAGGAAACATTGACAAACTCAGAAAATACTACATGTATTTTATAAATAGTACATATAAGAAAAGGGAGGCATTTGGAACCAAATGCAAAGGAAAGGTGTTATTTAACAAGTAATCCTGAGCTCCATAATGCTTCAGACATTTTAATTAACAAATCATATCACATACTAAAATTAAGTATAAACAATTAATAAGCTAAATCTTAAAAAACTAATGAAACCACTGAAGAAAAGAAAAGCTGATCTCTGATTTTAGAGATGGTCTTTGAAGTTTTACAGCAATTGAAAGAACAAATGAAAAAGCCTAATAAATTTTCCAACATAGGATTTTTAAACTTCTGAACATGTGAAAGTACCATGAATAAAATTAAGGGTACAGACAAAATAGGAAAAATATGAGTAAGCTGTAATTAAGTGAAAGGTTGGTGAACGTACGAGAAGGAAAGAAAGCTGCTACGTAGTTGTGAATTCTCCAATTAGCAAAAGGGCAACCGCCATGAATAAACCAATTTATGAGAAAATCGATGCAAGTAAACATTACATAAAACAGTCAAGCTCATGAGAAGTCAAAGAAATGGAACGGAACCAATAACGAGAGGATATCGTTCACACGTCAAACTGGCAAGGCTGATTTGTTCGTTTTCTCTTTGCTTCCTGTTGTTCTGGGATCAGGTCAGCGGAGCATGGAGGACGGAGCATCTATCTCGGTGGAGGATGCGAATTGGTGCTGCCTTTCCCAAGAGGTTCCCGGAGCCCTGGGTTCATCCAGCATGTGCCATATTCTTTAGAAAATAATTGTTAGAAGATGACAAGGGACCTGTACAGTGATGTTCATTGCACTAATATTTACAATACAGAAAATTAGCAGCAATCTAAATATCTAATACAAGTAAATATAGTGTGTAAATTACCAGGAGTAAATTATCTGTTGGGTATCTGTGTAGTAAAATCATTATTATAAGAATGAATGGAAGATTATTTAATGAAGTAAGAAATTCTTCAAAATGTAATATTAAATAGACAAAACCGTATATTCAGTTTAATCACCTGGTGGTTTGTAAGAGGAGAGACAGAAAGAATAACTTAAACATATATCATAATTAAATTTTAATGGTAGTTATTTACTGCATTTCCAACTTTTACAATGAGCATACATTACCTTTGTAAATTAAAGAGGAAATAATGAATCTTCAAAATTTACTCACTCAGTATTTTTTAAATATACCATGTTCTCAAGGTTAACCTCTTCAGAGCGCTTCTAAATAATCCACTGTTCATACAGATAGATTAAAGTCATCTGTCCAGAATTCCAGACCGGACAGCCACTCAGACCGCCGGCGCCTTGCTTTCTGCTCAAACGTACAGAGAACAGTAAGTGGTATGGTGGAAGAAAAGAAGAATACAGTGGAAGACTTAATTCACATTGTGAAAGAGCGTATGTAACAACAGATGCAAGTAACAAAAATAAAGTAAAATAAGTTCCCCAAGTCACACTGCAAATAAGTCTATTGAGCTAGAGTTAAAACTTCTCTTTAATCTGATTGGCAAAACACAGATTTGCAAAGGAAAATAAATGTAACAGGACAGGCAGCCACCGCTCCCTACAGACTCCAGGCTTCCAAGAGACTGCGTCGTGCTGGGCGGAGAGCCGCTCCCACTGCCCTGCCGGAGCCAGAACCGACTCCAGGGGGAGACAGCTCCCCCAGAGCAGCAGAGCCTGGTCACCTCGGAGCAGTGACCTGGAGCGGGCTGAGCACAGGGGCGAAGGGAGGAGGCAGGAGGAGGCGCTGAGGCCGGACGGGTGGGAGGCAACGAAGCGAGTGAGGCAGACTCAGAGCCCCACGCAGGGGAGAGGAAGACAGCTGAGGACTGGCCTCCACTCTGGGCCTGTCCCCCAAAAGGGGCATGCGAGCTGGGCTCAGACGCGACCTCACCAAACCCTCTCAGCCGTCCTGAGCAGGCAGGAGAAACGAGCTAACGGAATCCACAGAGTCACAAACCAGGAGGGCTGGCAGGATCTGAACGCAGCGCCTGCAGGATCCGAACGCAGCACCCGCGGGATGCGAACGCAGCAGCCGCGGGATCCGAACGCAGCACCCGCGGGATCCCAACGCAGCAGCCGCGGGATCCGAACGCAGCACCCGCGGGATCCGAACGCAGCACCCGCGGGATCCGAACGCAGCACCCGCGGGATCCGAACGCAGCACCCGCGGGATCCGAACGCAGCACCCGCGGGATCCGAACGCAGACTTGCTTGGCTGCGAAGCTTCAGCTTGTTCTGCCTCTTTCTGGGCAATAATTTACGCAACGCTTCACAGAGAGGACTGGTCCCTGCCGTCCCTAGGCAGGAAGAGGCCCCTGGCCCAGCAGCCCCTCATCCTCTCCTCCTCCGTTCAGCTCATCTCTTCTGTGCCTCCCTGAAAGTGTCATGTGCGTCAGAACATCCGCCTGTCTGGACTGTCACCTGACGGGTTTCCTCTCAAGAGTGCGTTCTTTTCTCTGCTTGTGGTTCCTCCTCCTGTGCCGCTGCCGCTGCGGAGCCCGACGCAGGCCCTTCTCTCCCCCTTCCCTCCCCCCTGCGCTGCACCACCAAACAGCGTCTTGATTTCCAGACATGTCAGATATTTTTTTTTCATGTCAGATATTTTTAAGAGAAAGAAAAATTTCGGAATCTAAATCTACTCTGCACAATAAAATGCATATAGAATTCACTAGATAAAGGCGACTGATAACAGACGTAGCTATTAACATAGAGACCATCCACTAAAAAGAGGGGCAGCTAGATCCAGTAAACTCAGGAAGCAGAGTGTACTCAACCTCCTCTTCACCAGGCACAAACTTGCTAAAGGATATGAAAGTCCTCCAGTTCAAGACCACTTTTTAACCCAAATTTCTTTCAGGAAAGGTTTTTTTTGTTTGTTTGTTTGTTTTTGCAAGACACTTCTTAACATCTGATAGAGTCCTGAAAACTCTGCCAGGAAAGTTACAGACAAATGCTGATATTTTCTCCATAATGGGATGTATACATCAGAGCATGCCCTGAGAAGCCAAGGAAAACCTTGTCGGTCATGTTTTCTTGTTTGCATGCTTTGTTTTTTAATTTCTTTCCTTTTTTAAAAATTTTTTTAAGACAAGATCTCACTTTGTAGTTCAGGCTGGCCCTGAGCTCACTATGTAGCCCAGGTGAGCCTTGAACTCACAGCAATCCTCCTGCCTCTGCCTCCCAAGTGCTGGGATTACAGGCGTGAGCCTCCACGCCTGGCTCTGGTTGTATTTTTGATGTCTCCTTCTGTTCTGTGTCCCTCTGGTCTACCTCAGTGCTGTCCCCAGCTCTCACCTAGGAAACCGCCCCTGTGGTTAACGTCTCTGGGCATCAGATTCCGGTCAAATGCTCATAACGATGCTGCTTTGTAACATATCTGGCAGGTTCAAACCACAAGAACACACACACACACACACACACACACACACACACACACACACGAGGCTCTTCTCTGACAGACACTGGGTTGGTCTCCTGTAGCAGGGGCTATTCTACTGCTGGCAGCGTCCTCATGCCCTGCTTCTAAAATTGCTTCGGGGTTAGCCTCGCCAGCCCAACTTCAGCAAGTGTTTGAGTCTGTTTCTTGAGCTATTTCCATTTTCCATTTGTTAGTGACAGCTGCACGCAATTACAGGGATTTCAGGAGCAAAACTACTTCCAAAGTACTCTGTAAATATCTGTGGCAGACACCTTCCCCTCTCGGCTGCAAGTGAGGATGAAGGACGAGGGGCGCTGGTGGCCCGACCTCTGCATCACAGAGCAGCTTCCAAGCTGAGCTTTCCTGCAAAGCTTCCTTGTTGGGATTTCATCCCATGTTACCTTCCCAATCTCCTTTTCCCCCACCAGCTTGCTCTGCATAAGCACCTGCTGCCTCTTCGGGTTGTCCCGTGTCCTTTTGGGGCCATGGCTCCTCTCCCGGTGCCCCTGCTCTGTCTCACCACAGCCCAGTCAGCAGTGAGTTCGCTTGCAAAGTGCAGGAACTCATTTGCAACGCAGATCCAAAGAGTCACCCTTTGATCTTGGAAAATATAGCAGTGCATGTAATTACCCAGAGAGAATAGAACTTGGAAATACAATCACATTTTCCTTGTTACATATTAGAACAAATGAGCCCTCACCTGGCTCTCCTGCGTTCACACGTCCTGGCATTTTCATTCCTGCATAAATACAAAGCCACTCAGCTTCTGACCACCTGCTCTTCTTGCTCTAGAAAATATCATTTGCAGACATACGACCAGGGTCTAAACACTCCCCCCAGAAGGACGCCTGGAAGCTGAGGACCAGCCAGGCACAGAGGGATCCACCTGGGCTTTGTCCTACGACCGAGGCCTCCAAGGACAACACTTCACAGCAAAAGTAGGTTGACGTGGCCCCCATCCCGGGGCTTGGAGTACTGAGTGGCATGGGCCCGGGCGACGGAGCTGCCTGTGAATGGCTACCTGCAAAACGTGGGCTCTGGGGTCCACAGTTTCTCCAGGACACACAGTTGTCACCACCACTGAGGCACCGTGAGACCATTCTGAGGGGAGCTACACCCACAGGAACCCAGCCACGCTCACACCATGGCCAAGCCCCGTCATCCCGTCCGGGAGCAGTGCCACGGGCTCCCGCACACAGACGGCCGCGTCCCCGGCTTCCCTTCTCTGTCCCACAGACCACATTCCGGACGGCAGCCAACGTGATCCGTTAGGAGACAAAAACGAGGTCATGCCTTTTTCTAAATGTTTATTCATTTCTCATTAACACATCAAAGAAATGCACGTTAATACAACCACTATGGAGATTAAGGTGGAGACTCCTCAGAAAACTAGGATTAGAGGTTCCAGCTATTCCTCTGCTAGGTATATACACAAAAGGATTAAAAAATTCATATCACAGCAACATATGTGCACCCACATTTTTAGCAGCTTAGTTTGTGATCAATAAATCTTGGAAAAAACCCAAATGCCCATCAACTGGAGACTGGATAAAGAAGATGTGGTTTTTCTATAAAATGGAATACTATTCAGCCATAAAGAATGGCAAATTTGAGTCATTTATATTCAAATGGATGTACCTTGAGGACACACTTATAAGTGAAATAAATAGGTCACAGATGTGTAAATACTGTGTCTTTTCTCTGGTATGAGAAACTGAAGTTATAAATGAGTTCTAGAATGTATGATAGATATTGTGAAATAGGGAATATTCAAAGGGAAAAAGGGGTAAATATCAAGGGGAAAGAAAATATATGATGGTAAATAAAAGGAAACAAAGCTTATGTAATAGGGGCAGGGGATAGAGTGGGGCAGGGGAATGGGGAAAAGAATAACTCACGTTGTGTACTGGTACAAATTCTTGATGCTAAATGTGATCATCAGTATATCAAATATACCAATAAAAATCAGTATTTTAAATGCATTTAGATCCACCTTACTCCAAAAAAGAATGGTTATCATCAAATAAAATCAAATAATAACAAGTGCTGATTAGGCTTCAGGAAAAAGGAACACTTCCACCTCATGGATAGAAATGCAAAGTGATTACAAGCATTATGGAAATCAGTATGGAGATTCCTCAAAAAGCTAAAAGTAGAAATTCCATCGGACCCTGCTATTCCCCTTCGAGGTGTTGTCCAGAAAGAGTTAAGGACATCATGTTGCAGGATCTGTGCACGCCCATGTTCACAGCAGCGTATCTCATATGAATCAAACCTTAGAAGCGACCCACGCGTCCCTGTCTCTTCCCAGCTCCAACACCATCACGCCTGGGAAGATACTCAGAGCACAGGCCGCTGCCCCCTGGGCTTCTCCACGGATTCGCACCCAGCCCGCCCAGCATCCCATGCTCCGGCCACCCCAGTCGTCTTTCTGCTTATGAGACCCACTCAGTTCATTCCAACCTTTACCCTGCCCCTTTCTCCTGCAGGAATCCACGTCCTCAGATCCTGGGAGACCGATTGCCCTTGTGTCCCCTGTCACCCCTTTTAAAGGTCTGTCTTGACCAGCTGGCCACCCCAAGAGAGTGGTCACAGTTGGTGCGTTTCCTCCTGCACTAAATGTAAGCTGCACAAGAGCAGAAACACGTTTGTCTGGTCTTGTTCACTCCACTATTGCCAGCTCTGAGGCTGGCAAATGGCACATATATTAAACATTTATTAGGTAGACAGTTCAATGGATGGGTGGGTGGGTGGGTGGATGGATGGGTGGGTGGGTGGAGACATGTCAGTTCACTTCCTAGATTACAGAAAGAGACTTATACTGGAGTGTGGTCTACAAACCTTATCATAACTCAAAAGCCCCTCCCATCAGCCCTGCCGACCAGCTTCCTCGGCCACCTCTCTCCAGTCCTAGCCTTTTGGAATCAGAATAATATAATTCAAGCTTGTAAATAAACCAGAAAGACTTCTGCTGTCATTCTGTATCTCACACATATACTGTCTAGCAAACCCACCTAATGATCTTCTGACATTTTAGGGAAAAATGTTTTCGCAATTTACTATTTACTATTGATTAAGTCTAAGAAACTGTCAAAGTAAATGTTAACTTTAGAATATTGTTAAGTTGCACATGGTTTTTATTTGGTAGAATGGACTGTGTACCGTATAAAAGATAACCAGAGGTAACAGTTTCATTGTTAGACCCTAGTCCGGTCTCTAACACAATCCCTCTCAGCATTCCTTCTCACACTGACATTGTGGTCCAGGCTCCATACTCCCTTCTGAACCAGCTTGACACTCTGCTGGTTCCTTTTCCAATCTGTTAAATCAATCTTTGACATGTGCTTACTATATATTTTTAGGTTTTTTTTTTGTTTTTTTTTGTTTTTTTTTTTGAGACAGAGTCTCACTTTCTAGTTCAGCTTGGCCCTGAACTCACTGTGTAGCCCAGGCCAGCCTTGCCCTCACAGCAATCTTCCTGCCTCTACCTCCTGGGGAGTGCTGGGATTATAGGTGTGAGCCACCATGCCCAGTACTGTAGTATGTGGTTACCGGTGATTTAACTCAGGACCTTGTGCTGGCCAGGCAGACGCTGGAACCACTGAGCTAAATCCCTGGCCATGTTTTTAGATATTATACTTTGCCACTGAACAAGTGTTTCACTTCCTCCAATATTTGCTTCATTTAATGGTATATCATGTCCTTTCCCAACTCACCATCTAACCCCGCCTGTCCCCAGACCTATTCTCCCCAAAATGTCCTTTGTTCATTCCTTTAAGCTACACTAAATATCAACACATTCCACCTTAAACCTGATCGGCTTGAGAGCTGCCTGGGGGATTAGTAAGTTCAGTTCGTGGTGCGCCTGGCCTGGGTCATAGAGGCCATGCCCGGGCACTACATCTGGTCCCCGGCCCTTCCTCCATGTGCACTTACCCTGCTCTGCCTTCTGCCCACCATGAACTAAGCAGCTTTGCTCTACCAGTTCTTTCTGCCATGATTTTCCTGCCTGGGAACCAGACCACTATGGATGGGTTCTGAAACCATGAATCAAATTAACCTCTCCGCCTCTTAGTTGTGGGTGTTGGGTATTTGTCCCAGCAATGGGCATGGGGCCAATACACAGCTCAACACACATGAACAAGAGACACAGCTTTCCTCCCGGGTTCTGCGGGTGCAAGTAGGCACAAACACAAACAAAGGAAAGAAGAGGCATTTGCACAGGTCTAGACGGGCACCAGGGCCCTTCACCTGTGCAGGACATCTCCAGCTCCTTCTGCACCATAGCAGATACAGCAGAAGCAGAAAGCCTCCTGTTGCCCTTCTGGAAAATGTCACTCCTCAGAATCCAAGCACATACTCCAAATAGATCCACTGAGACCTATCTTTCACAGAGGTAATCAGATCATCCTGATTAGCATAGCAGGAGAGGTCAAGTACACAGTCTCTGGAGCCAGACTCCCCAGGTTCAAATCCTGCTTCTTCTGCTTATGATTCTCACTGGCTATGTGATCATGAGGAACTTATTTGACCTCTATGAGCCACAGTGGAGCCTCCCTAACATAAATAACAATAAAGCAAATCTATCCTATTGGCTGGTGTGGGAATCTTAGAAGAGTCTCTGGAACATAGGAAAAGAAGTGACACGTCACCGATACTGTGAGTCTAGGGTCTGTGTTCCAGGGGCCTGACAGCCCCTCGGGCTCACCTCTTCCCCACGTCAGCTGGGACTGCTCGGAAGAGCGGGAGTCTAAATGGTACGCATATCAGGCCCATCACAGCCGTGGAGAAGAGTCCAGATGTTCACATCGGAAACAGACTGCAGACACCTGGGGATCCCCGGTGTCTGACCCAGTACCTGTCACAGGAAGCTCTCTGCAGATGTCCTCTTTCACTCTCCCCTCTGCCCTGCGTAGTCCCAGTCCAACCTTAACCTTATACACAAGTAAAATTCGTGATGCTTTTGTATCACTTCGGCTCAGAAGTAAAGGGCCGTTCGCAACATTACTCATCTTTTCATTACTGTCACATTTCATCGATTTTGCACTGAAGTCTGTCAACATCTTCAAAGGGGGCCCTTCCTCTGGCAGGTTCCCACATCCTAACATCTGGCCAATTCCAAACAGTTGTGTGGAGTTTTGTTCTGTAGTTAATTTTAATTTTATAAAGTTCAGTGAGTCATCCAGGATGTCTTTGGAAGATGGTAAATGACACAGTCCACGTGGATTTTATCATGAAGATGATATTTCCAAGGGGATCTGCACTCAAGCAAAGGATTGTGGGTGAACACTTGAGACGTGTCCTGGGCTTTCTGGAAAACACTCCACAAGGGTGCAGAATAGAGTCAAAGGGGCCTCTGGGTGGCATCCAGGTCAGAAAAAGTTTTGCTGAGAACAAATGCAAAGAAATTAACAGTTTTCCTGGATTTTCTTTTTTTTTTTTTTTTTTTGCATTTAACATAAAAAGTCATTTTTTCTGTAATCCTAATTTTATCTACTAATAAATGATACGAAAACACCACTAAGAACACTTTTGTCAGTTTTGGTCACTAATATATTTGTATCTGAGTTTGTGTAAGAAAAACACCTTTATAATTACTGGCCACGGAAGTAGAGAGAGGTGGGACCCTTACAGCTCATAGCTGACGTAGGCCATCCGGGAGAAAATGGGAAGTCGGAGATTTCAAAACTTCAAGAAACATGAGGCCGCCCAAGTTTTCGTGGGGCTAAGCCAGGCCAGGAGGGAGCCCTTCTGACTGCTGCCCTTCGGATGTTCCGTGTTAGAGGTAAAACACAGTCAACCTGCTGTCCCCCCCGGTGGTGAACCCTGACCCTCGGGGGTGGGACCTGGCTTTGTGCAGCTAGAGGACCCAGACGAAGTCAGTAAGTCTCCTGAGGCCCCCCAGGAAAACAAGGTGCCTCTTTGTCTTCTGTTACGACCAGCAATGAACTCAGGGTCCCCACTTGTCCACTGGCTTAGAAACCAGAGCAAAAGCCAAGACATAGCTGCATTTAATTAAGTGTGGCGTAGCCCAGCTCACTGCCCGGCCGTCTCCAACCCAGTGCTCCTGGCTGAATGGGTGGCAGGGTAACACGTGGGCTTCCTGTGCCCAGGGTGACTCTGCTAACCCAGCTCCCACACCTAGTGCACACTGGAAACGCTCGCCCACCCCCCTTGGCCCTTCCCAGTCCAGCCTCACCCATCCTGTCCCCTTTATCCACAGCCATCCCAAGCCCCATCTGCAGCAGCGACCTCTAACCTGCCAGCTCCTGGACAGCGAGGAGTGGGCGCACTGCTCAGCCGGTTCCTCTGTAGCCGAGACAACACTGACATCTTGTGGTCTGCAGCTCTGTCGCCCCAAGCAGCACAGGCCAGAGGCGCCCAGCCCACCTGGAAGGGGGCCTTGCCCAGCCCTAGCGGTAAAGATCAGTCCTATGCTTGCTCAGTTTCTGCCAGCCCATGCTGTGACACAGCCTCCACCCCGCAGCCATTACATCCAACCTCCAGAGCCTGTCCTCAGATAGCAGCAGGGCACTCAGGGAGCCAGGAGCAAAGTGCTCCTGACGTGTGACGTGTGACGGGGGCGGGGGGTGGGGTCAGCCTGGGGCTGGGGTGAAACTTCTCCAGTGACCTTGGGTCGGACCCTGGAAGGACAGATTACAGATGTCACAGAAGGAAAGTAGGGACCAGCGAGTCAGTTTCTGAGCTCCGCAGAATCTGACGAGTTGAAAGCCGAGCAGTGTCTCACGGTGCAGAGGGGGCACACGGAGGAGTCGAGGTCAGTTCATATATAAGTATTTTTTAAACTTCTTGATTCTAATTTATAATTGGTAAATTTTGCCTTGATAGAAGGTACATAAACAAAAACTCTGGGGTCCCTGAATTTTAGGAGTATAAAAAAGTACTAAGATCACAAAACCACACAAGCTCTGGTTGTACTCGCTGCCCTCTCCTTTCCCACCTGGGAGTCAGGACGCCTAGGGCTGCCCCTCCCAGCCTCTCCCTCTCCCTCCTCCCCTGCCCTCCATTCCCAGGCCCTGCTGCGGCTCGGAGCAGGGGCCTCACAGCCCTGGGACCTGGGTCTCTCTTTCTCTCCTGCAGCCCCTCACCTGCTGTAGTGTGAACCTGCCTCCTGCCGACCCTGCCTTCCCCTCCCAAGTGTTTCCAAAGCAGCGCTTCCTCCCGCAAAGCGCCCCTCACCGCTTCACGGAGCTCACGGACAGAGAGGTCTGGCAGCTGAAGTCCGCACCTGCCCAGGGCCGCAGCCGCTCCCGGAGCCCCAGCTCTGCGTCGGAGGCCGGAGACCCAGGCAGGCGTGAGACGCGGCCCCTCAGTTCTGTCTAGGCAGCGGGAAGGGCCTCCCCGAGCTGTGACGTTCGACATGGGCCACACAGAGGAGCAGGTGACTGGCAGAGAACCAGACACTTCCCTACTGAGGGAAGAATGACTTCAAGAGGCACAAACAGGAAAACGCAAACTGGAAAGACCCGCATGAGTGAGTACAGGCTGGTGCAAATATGCGTGTCTCTGTGCGTGCGTGCACACACACGTGCACATATATGTGGCCCTTGCGAGTGGTCTGCCTGGGTATCCATGTTTGTGTCTGTACACGTGAGTATGTGCCTGTCAGTGCCTGTGTGTGCCTGCATCAGTACATATGTGTGCACGTGTGTTTGTGTGATAGCTTAGGGTGTAGGGTCAAGAAAGTATCTCTTGGGCAGAGAAAGGAAGACGTGGAGGGACAGACAGTGGCCAGCAGTGTCATACTTGGGCCTCCATTTAGTCCTCACAAGAACCGTGCTGTGTGGGTGGTGTCATACCCCTTCCATGAACAGGGCGTCACCTGCGGACAAACAAGCAACAGATGCTGAAAACGTAATTCAGGCCAAACCTCCAACCAGTGCCCACAGGGACCTGAGATTAGGTACTGTAGTGTAGAAATCCAGCACTTCCGGTATCCTCCTGTTGGATGTGTCTCCGTGAAGCCCCTGAACATGCAGTCTCCTGACTGAGCGTCAGTGTCCCCTGAGGAAACAGGGCGCCCGCACTTCCTCCCTCAGGAGAAGCGACTGTTCATTCCAAAGCTTCCCCCAACATTGGATTCAGCGAGTCACACGAACCTCAGTCTTTCGAAAGGGGCCACTGGGGCCGAACAGGGATGGAGGAAGCCGGGAAGGGCCACCAGGTCCTCTCCTTGTGCAAGGAGCGTGCCAGGAACTCGCTTCACTCGCGCAGGGTCATCCAGCAGAGGCCTGTGCCGCCCAGCTCCCTGACGAGGGGTCTCCCGCTCCTCCCACCAGGTCTGGCCGGCTAAGCGGTGGAGACTCCGGCCCAGGAGTCTGACTCAAGCCTGACTCCTCCAGCCCAGCTTGACTCCCACCCGTTCGTGCGTGAGCAGGAGCACCTGGCTCTGACAGAACCCGGACGGCTCCTGAGCACTGCTCTGTTCTCAAGCTCCTGTTCACTCTCTCGCCTAGTCCGCTTCCTGTGGCTTATACTGTATTTTCCGTATTCTGCATAATTCAGGATAAAACCATACCACGTAGTACACATTAGATTTTCACGTAAGACATGACCAAAATATACAGTGAATGTTTAAATTAAAATGCTTCATATAGTAAAAGACACGTTGCCATGAATCCTCCTCAAAGTACCGCCTGCACTTCAACACTGAGCCCCTCATTCTGGCCACCTTCCGAAGCAGGTGCAGAGTCCTCTCTCGTGAATGTCTTTATGAGACATGATCAAATCGGCAGCGCATGCTGTTGTGACGCCAACCGGCAGGAAGGCGGGCTGGAGACACAGAAGTGGGTCCCTGTCCATCGCACCCACCCCGCTGCTCCTCCGAGATCAAACCGACTCTGTGCAGGAAACGTTTGAATCTATTCAGGACATCGGAACGGCCCCAAAACAGCAACTGAAGATGCTCACAAAAGATCACTTCCAGGGGCCGCCTGAGGCCAGGGCAAGGACCCTGGGATCATGGGGCAGAAGTGAGATTAGCAGCAATACGTCTACTACCATAATAAAGTGGTAATGCAAACATATTTTCTACCATACCCCATATGTGTCTGCTTATGTATTTCAATACTGTACGTTACATAGTTCTTGCTCTACACCCTGTGCTTTCAGTGCAGTCCTTTGAGTCAGGTGTTTATTGTCCCATTTTTTCCAATCAGAAAACTAGAGTCCAGCAGGATTAGGAAGGTGTCAGAAAGACTGACCAGCAGAACACACACCTGCACCCCAGAACTGCATATAAAGGAGACAGAGAGCCGGTCACCTGGTGACCACCTCAGAAGATGCTGGGGTCACCAGCACTGTTGCTACCCCAGTGGGATAGGGAGCCATCACTGCCACTGTGGAGAGCAGTGGCCTGTGGGACGCGGCAGCAACACACCTTCCCCAACCATCCCCATCAACAGGGCGAGAAGGCAGCCAGCCCTCCCACCGCTCCGCCCGCCCGAGCCTGTGGGCGCCCCTCGGGAGCCATTTCCCCTTCAACAGAAGCCTCCCCCATGCTGTCTCCACCAAGTTCAGCGGCATCATCTTGTGGCTTGGGAAGTTTTCCACTTAAAAGATCCTACTCAGGTTTTAGACCTGAGCCAGGACTCAGGGCAGCTGCACTTTTGTTGGCCCCATAAAAGGAAAAAGGAAGCCCCCGCCTGGCACACTGTGGTTCTGACACCCTCAGGAAGCGGGGTCCAAATTCAGGAAAGGGCGCTTTCCCCAAGGCACGGCGGCTGCTGGCCTGACCTCACCCGCATCGTGGATGTGTTGGCAGGATAGAGTGGGTATGCAGCCCGGGGAGAGCACTGTGCCAGGCCAGTGCCAGCCTGCAAAGCCTTGCCACACACCAGGTCCCTCATCCCCTGGGTTGCTGAGCTGACCCCATCTCCATGGCAGCTGGGACAAGAATCCTGCCTCTG
>PVIR01023156.1:0-27357 GCA_004026965.1 Petromus typicus | reverse complement strand
ATCAGTCACATTTTATTACCCCAGAACATGAAATATATCTATAGCCTTAACCACAGTTTATTGAGGATAAAAGCTGTGAATATATACTATTTTACTAAAGTTATAATTATAGTAATATTTAAATAAGACAATAAATTATTGCATAGAAAAATAGCTGATTTGTTCTTTCTATATATTTACTATGGTTTAGATCCTAGGCGTCTTCTGAAAGCCTCCGGAGCTAACTGGGTCATGAGGTGCTGATACTCAGAGTTAAAATAAACCTCTGCATTTGTTTGTGGGTGTCAGATATTTTGTATTAGAAAATTAAGAAATTTTACTAAGACATATTTCATGTAAAAACTATCTATATATTATATAATATATATACAATATATATATTTTATATGTTATATTGCTTTCTAGAAATATACAGACACATAATGTGGAAAAGTGTGAGCAATTTCAGTAAAAATAATGAGAGCAATTATTTTTTAGAAAATCATTTTTAATAGAATGGCCAGATCTTTACCTATTTAATAGTCTATAATTTGCCAAACATAGTTAACTAACTAGTCTTTCAAGACTAGCTAGATAATTACTAGTACATTTTTAGAAAATATTTTAATAATACATGTTTGCAGTACTTGATCTTTCTATTAATCATAGTGAATAGGTATGTATAGTTCAGACATTTTGATATTTCCTATTCTTCTACTACCTACTCACATCCCTACCTCTATGTGTGTTAGGGACATTCATTTTGCTAACTATACTCTGAGAATGAAGAAATTTTCATTTTCAGACTATAGTTCAAGAAGCAGGAGCATCTGAGAACTTTCTAGAGATACAAATTATTGTTTTTTACTCAAATTTCGTGAGATAAAGGTTGGAGCTGGGTCCAACTACCAATTACAACAAATCATCCAGATGATTCTAGAACACTTAAAGTTCAGAGTCACTACCTTTTATATCTTTATATTTGTTTTATTTTCTCTATTAATTACTAGACTTTATTTTTAAAACAGAGTTAGATTTATAGTAAAATTTGACAGTACATAAGGAGTTTTCATATATTTATATTTTTGCTCAATATCTGGTCTCAATTTTCCCAGTGGACTCAAGTGATACTTTTGTTAAAATTAGTGAATCTTTCATAATTTTATTAATGAGAAAAGTAAAATGTTGTGCTTTAAGAATATTTTAAAGATAATAATTTATAATAATTAGTTGCATTAGCTGGATTATTTATTAGTATGCATCATATGTTCATTGCATTCTCAATTATCATGTAATATCTTGTACTGTGTCTTTCATACTTTTGTGTTAGTTGTAACATACATATGTTCTTATTATTCATTTACTTTTTAATTTGTTCACTAGGCAACTGTTACACGTTTACACTTACACAATATATATTTATATATTTATATATATTTATTTATATATTTATTTGAGAACATATTGATTTATGATTTCAAATAATACTGAAAATAAAGCACCTAATTTATCATTTTGCCATCTTTTTTATATTGGAAATATCGGGGCTGGGGATTTAGCTCAGTGGTTCCAGCGCCTGTTTTGCAAGTGCAAGGGCCTGGGTTCGATCCCCGGTAACCACATACAATACTGAGCGTGGAGACTCATGCCCAGCAGCAATAAGTACCACATACCACAATGCTGGGTGTGGTGGCTCACGCCTGTAATCCCAGCACTTGGGAGGCAGAGGCAAGAGGATTGCTGTGATGTGAGTTTGAAGCTGAGCTCAGGGCCAGCCTGAACTACAAAGCAAAACCCTGTCTAATATATATATTATAATATATAACATAAATATATATAATATAAATATATATATTTTAGATGATCTTTTTATTTTGGAGAGTCACTAATATTTTTTACCTTGTCTTGAATTTTTATACTAAAGTTAAAACCAATCTCTAGGCCAATATAATAACATTACAGTACTCTGTATCTGTTTATATATTTACCTTTATGAAAAGATAAATTTATATTTCCACATTTTTATTTTTTTTTTTAATCTGGCATCATTTTATTCAATGTGAAGGATTCCATTTATTTTTTTTTCTCTCGAGTTTAGCAGGGTTTTTTTTTTTTTTTCATTATACCCTATTATACTTTCATTGTATCCACCATATTCTCCAAATCCATTCTGTCTGAAAGACACCACTGCAAATTCTACAGAAAAGCTCATGTAGCTTCTGCCTTGTTTGAGGAGTCATTTTTATTTTGCTCCTTCAAAGTTCTCTGACTTTAACTCTTAACAGTTCAATCACAGCAGGACTCAGCTGATTTCTGGATTATGAACCACAGTTTCTTCACAAGATTTATAACACGATTTAATCAAATAACTGTTGGGTTTTTGTTTACCTTTATCTCATAATTTTAGGATTATCAAAAAGTGTATGTTGTCCTCTTGACTGTTTTCTTAAAGTCTCTTACATTTTCCTTACTTATTTTGTTGTCGTTGTTGCTGTTGAGAAAGGATCTCACTTTGTAGTTCAGGTTGGTCCTGAGCTCACTATGTATCCCAGGCAAGGCTCAAACTCACATCAATCCTTCTGCCTCTGCCTCTCCAGTGCTGGAATTATAGACGTGAGCCACCATGCCCAGCATTGTGGTGTGTGATTACTAGAGATTGAATTCAGGATTTTGTGCTTCCTAGGCAGATGCTGGAACCACTGAGCTAAATCCCTGCGCTGTTATTCTTTTTATTTTACTTTGCTGATATTTTATTCTAATTGTTAAATCAGCTCCTTGATCACTCTACAGAGTCTCTCAATGTATTGTTGTATTCTTCAGGTACAACAGAGGAAGAGAAAACCAAATTGTATTGAAATCTGGCTGCTTTATGATTGGTCCTCGATTACATCATGAAACCATCCAGGTATCTTTTGATCTCAGTTTTCCACTGACCTCTATACTATGCTAGGTGACATCAGCATGCTGTGACAGGGAAGACAGAAAGTAATTATTTGGCAAGGCATTGAAAAGCTATTATTCTAGTCATATATTCCAAATATGTTCCTTGGTAAGAATAAACTAACAACTGAAATTTTTTCTTCAATTATTCTACACTGAACTAGGGGCAAAGACTACAGCAAGTGCAAACACCATTCAAATGTCACCTTATTTCTCGATGCACTTCCAGTGTTAACATTCAGATTCCTATAGAACAGGAACCTTTCCCTTAGACAATATCCTAAAAAACCTGAACAATTAAATTATGTTTCAGTTTTATTTTTCCTCCTCATTTGGAAGCCAGTATCTGTGAGTTAAGTGATTTTACTTTAATTTTTGTTCATTTTTTCTCTATCATGGCAGCTGAGCCAGAGGTTATCACTGGTTGCTAATGACATTGTGGGATAGATCCAAAAGTTAGATTCTAAGCTCTGGTTGATGGTGAACAAACATTAGAAGAAATGTAGGGAAAGAGAAGCTACATTTATTGATGATAACAATATGTCCCCTGATGGCACAAACAGAAAAGTGATATGGAGACTGTAGGAAAACAAACAGCACACCAATAAATCAGGCTTTCAAACTGTAAATATGTGCACCCCCACAATAGTGCTTCTCACTGGAACTCTGGATATAAGTGACAAGAATAACTAACAGGATGCCAACTATCTCAGAGGCTCCCAGGCTTAGGCCAGTCCTAGAATCTACTCTGATTAAATTTCATGCACCAGTTGTAATCTCTAAGTCCATAACAATGCACTTTTGAAGAAGTTTGAATGGAGAAAAGATTACCAAAGACCAAGACAAGATCTAATGCACAGATCTTCTGGCCTGGCACTATGGACATTGCCAGCATTTCTGTTATTTCCAGTTTGATTTCTCTCAGAGCATGGGAATAGGAATAGTCCTAGTTGTGGTGTTGACCAGACTCAGTTGTGAAAAGAAGAGAGATATCTTAGCTTCAGCTATACAACCTGTACTATTTGCCACTGGAGGACTTAGTCTCCATATATCTTTAAGGGATAAAGAAGGAGAAAAATCTGCTTTCCACACATACATACTACACTGGTTCTTCTACCTGGAACCTGGAGACTAAAGAACTTCACTTTAATCTAAGGGGTCCAAGGAAATTTTGATGAGCCTTGAATGTGCAGGTGGATTTTAATCTTGGACTTAGACAATTATTAGTAGTTTAATGACTGTTAAATAAGAAATAATTTGAATAAGAGGTTAAATTTATAAAATTTAAGTAGTTAGATTACAAGAAGCCTTAATGAAAGGCATTTCAAAACAATAACTAAGACTTCCAGTTCCAGATGTTTGGCTAGGACAATAATGATTCGGCAAGTTCTTGGAGGACTAAGAAATAGGCAGCTTCTATGCTGTATCTCTCACTGTTTAAGACTGATTAATGTTAGAACTAGGAGACAAATATAATTTCTCTGTTTCAGTATTTAAGAAGTCTACTTCCTTATGACATTGTATGGCCACCTTTTCTGGTTAATCTATTTGACATTGAGGACTGGAAGTATCCTGGACAGCATCATCTAGGTTGTTTGATAAGTTCTCAGGCAACTGCTGATTTTCTCTAAGGTTTTATATAGGTAATCCTGGCTTACTATCTCTATTAGAGGCACTTTTTGAATCATCCAGGAATATTTCAAGATAAAACAGGAAAGAACCAAAAGAGGTCATGTTATAACTTAAATCAAGGAGTTCAAGGGTAGCACACAAGAGAATAGCAAGACTAGCTACACAAATTACCTAAAGGAAGCATTTTTCTTATCTGATTTAACAATTGATTGAAGCTTTCTTCCTTGGAAAGAAACTTGAGCCCACTCACAGATTTTCAGGTTTATAAGACTTAAGGTTTGTGGGTCTGAGGAGCTGTGGGAAACCTAATATGTATCCCTCAGTCAATCCTTAAACTTTGATTCCCTCCAAAGACCACAGCCCATCTGGACGAGGAGTCTAGTCTGAGGCACCCTACTGACCTGACACCTTGAGCCCAACATAAAACCACCTAACATCATAGCATGCCTCTGCAAGGAATGGTAGGATCTGTCTTCAATAAAACCCCTTCTAGACCAAGAATAAAAGGATGGGAGTCTGGTGAAAAAGAGAAAATCCACAGTGCAGTAACTGCAGATGACAAGTCCTTTTAGATTTGGGTACCAACCTGAGGCCATAGTTATCAAAACAAGACCAAAACTGCATAGGGTGGAAAAAGAAAACTAGTATTAGGGAAATGATGCCAGGAGGAAACAGTTATAAGTTGGCTCTACAACCCAGGAGAGTATAGTCAGCTCAGTGGCCACCATTTGGTACAAAACTTCACCCTTGATAATATGAACAGTTTTTTTCTTTCCATTCTCCAGCTTTTAACTGTGCCTTTCTCAGTATATATGCTGCCGAAGCGAGCACAGACTGTGCCTTTCTCAGGTGACCAGCGCCAAAAGCCTGAGGAAGGTGGCAGGAACAATAAGGGGTAAGAGAAGGAAGAAAAACAAACCTGAGTGTCACCCACTCAGTGTGGGCCTTAGGGTCCAGTGGACCCCAAGAATCACTTTGGCACTACACAGACAGTTGTCTAGATTCACATGGCCCAGGGCAAGCTGACTTCTTCCTCCGAAAAGAATAGCATCAGGCACACTGCTCTCTTAGATTCCAATGAAACATCATGGAAGCCACCTTAGACACTCTGTCCAGCCAAAGCGTCCAGACCCCAGTATAGACCAACATCTGTGAGAACCATGCCTTTCAATATCTGCCCCCTGTGGCTCAGCTACATCAGTGCAAGGGACCAGTAAATCTCAGGTACGCAAAGGGATTTCCATACTGCAAGGACCAACCACAAAATGGCATTTGTACAAGTAAAAACCCTCCCTATGGGTAGGAGCCCTCTGCGCCCTACTAAATCCAAAGACTTTTGCTTCATATTCTGGTCATGCCCTCCCCTCAGAGCCTTCTCCACAGCACTGAGAACTTCCAGTCCTTCCTATGCGCACAATAAGCACCACATGTTCATGGGAAAAGGAGGAGAGAAAATAAAATCTCCCAGGAGGAGGGTTGTTATAGAGGATGTAATGTACATAGACTTGCTCTTTGTGTAAAACCCCCAACTGTTCCACAGGTGCCAGAATCATAAACCTGCCAACAGTGATGAATTAAAAAGGCAAAGTTTAGAGTAAAAGATGATATTTTATTTGAGAAAAGACAGCAAAAGGAAGATAGACAGCTACTCTGGAAGAGTAGGAGCATCAGAAGGGGTTACAGTCCTTCTTTAGCGAGGAAAGGCTAGTGTTTTCCTGTGAGCTTTCATGGAGCTGGTTTCATGCGGACTTTGGGTGTAGCTGCCTTACAACTAGTTTCTTGATTTCTTAAAAAATAAGTAGCTCATCTATGTTCATGTACTTTTGTTGATGTCACCATCGTCTTCTCTACTTCTCACACCTTCAAATTTCTGAAATAAATTCCATGTTTTTTCTCTAGTCAGGTGGTCAACTGACATTTCTCTGTAATTAGCCAGACAGTACATACTTGAAGATTGCAGAGCAATGTTTTCTGTTGCTACTACTTAACTCCTGACAACTTTACTTCACTGTAATAGTATTAAGACAATCAATAATAAACTAATCAATAAACATTTCCATGTTTAATAAATAAGTGTACATTTGAGTGAAGTTTGAATTTCATACACTTATGATGTGTCATGAAATTTTGCTTTTACTTTCCGTGTGTTTTTTCACTATTTGAAAGTGTAAAAGTCTAAGATTATGGGCTATTAAAAAACCTGACAGTGGACTAAATTTGGCTAATAGGTTACACTTGCCCTGCCTGACTTTTTCATGCTCTAGGACACATTTACCATTTATTAATATTAACCAGGAATTTTACTTTTCATTAATTTTCTATCACATTAATTTGTAAATGAAAACTGAAAGAAAGCTTATATAGAGAAAAGCATACTGATCACGGGCTGGACAAATAACCCATACCCATGACTGAGGTGGGGGCTAAACAGTGTTCATGCTTCTGGGGTTTAGGCTCTGTTCTCTCAGAATAATTTCAGCTGTCCCTTTGTAGAGTGCTGTCAGTGGGGAAACACTCATTGTCTTTGTTTATATGCAACTTCAACTTTATTAATAAAACAGCGTTCTCCCAGTGGAAAATGTGTGAAAATTGTGACAAGCCACAATGAAGATCTGAGTTCAAAATAAATTAGTCAAAGGGCTTTAAATGATCCTCTGCATTGATTTGTCCCTTAAATTCTTAGAACCTATCCATTTAACTCTTTCCACCTAGTAAATGGCTCTTTTGCATTATTTTTCAGTCTTTCCACAGGGAACAGCGTACATGTAAGGGAAAGAAAAAGAGATTAGACTTTAATAGCCTACATGACTCTAATTCTTTTATTTTTCTCATTGAAAGGAGAACAATACATGTTTCTGATGCTTTTTATCTGTTAATTAATATTATTATATTCTTAGTTTCTTTCACTCTGAAAACATTTGTTTCATGAAATTATTTTGTTTTTATTTCTCTTTTCAAAAAAAGTGTTTAAGATACCTTTCATTATTCTTCTAAACATATATAAATGTGTTAAAACAAAAGAGCATTAAATTTTGTAAGGAATGCTATTTTTGATTATTCTCACTGTATATAACATCAGTGTGTGAACATGAGTGTTTTCTGAGTAATCCAGTACCTGTAATTCTCAAAGAATATTTTCATATTTAAATCGTTTATGAGTGGATCACTGTTACATATGTTTTCAAAAGTGGAAAACACAATAAGAAATAATTTTCAAATAAATGACTCAAAAAGTATTACTGTGTCCTCCAATTATATATCTTAAGGCACATTGAAAATGTTCTGAAAACCTTTCTAAATGCCTTGAATCATCATGGTTACTTCTAAATAACCCAAATTTTGAATTTTGATTCTTCAAAATCTAGAAATCAAATTATCTCTATAATAACAAATTCTCACTATAATATCTGTATACTTGTGTAGAGCTACATATATTATATATTATATTATATTATATTATATTATTATATTATATATGTAATGTATTTTTCATATCCTGCTATAATCCCTATACTGGCCCTGAAAATATCAATACCCCAAATTATTTAAGAAATTTTCCTGTCAAAAGACTGTGTAGGCACTCCCCTTTTGTCTTATTGTTACGTCTTTTGTCCTTTGACCTTTTATATTTTGCTTCCACTTCCCTACAATCTCTTGTTTTATTATAATTTCCAAATGTTATTGAATCTAATTTTTTCTTTCCTTAACAAAATACATTTCCTCTTGGGCTTTCTCCCTACCATCAATGTATCTTTCACTTTCCTATGTTTGAGGTAGCATGATTCAGATCCTATATGATTTTTCTGTGATTACTCACATGTGAACAGTGCATGTAGAAGTTTATGGAGAGAGCTGGGACTTCCAAGTGATCAAGGATTCTCTTGTTGTTGGGACCAAGTCCCACAGAGACAATGTCTCAGGACAATACATGATTTCAGAGTCCAACTAAGAGCTTTATTACTTAGCTGAGGGCCATCCTTCCATGTACAAGATGGCAATGGGGTAAACTTGGGCACAGTGTTTAAATGGAAAATCTATTACCCCCTCCCAACCTGTTACCAGGTGGTTTCTGTGCAGAAGCAATTAGGTCATTCTATTGTTAACGTGTAGACATGAGTCTTTACAGAAGACAATAGCAATTAGATCACTGGTTACCACAGAATAGCACATTCTAAAAACATACAATCTTGCAGATGATGCATTTGTTGAGTGGACATTTCCCAAGGAGACACATTCCAGGCTCACAGAGAAGTTACAGGATACAAGGTGGAGGCTTTTAACAAAATGGCTGTTTTTATGGGTCTCACACTTTGACTAAGGATACCTTGTCCGCATTTTCATTATTTTTTAGGTTCCTGGAAAAACAGTGGTGTTCATCGTCATCAGTGTTTACCAGCTGTCTCTTTGCCCCAGTAGCACAGCCATATTCAGCCATCCCCTTATTGTACCCTTTCTATGCTGGGTTTCATTGCTTTCCATTTCTGGAAAGTGAATTATCAGATGTTTTCTGATATAAAAAGTTTCAGGAAAATCTTTCAGCTTCCTCCAGCACATCCTCCAGCTAAGTCTCCTTCATTTAACAAACTGACCTAATTTAAGGTTTAGTATCAAATATTAATTATTTTTTGTCTCCATTTCATACATTGAAATTTAATTAGATTGCAAAAGTGGAGTCCTCAGAAAAGGGATCAGTCTTCTGATAGAAGAGGTGAAGTATCTTTCTATGAAGAATCTTTCAGCTGGCCATGATTTGAGCTCAGTTGCTACAAATTCATTACTGATTCAGACCTTTCCTCAACATGACAAGAACCCTGAGCTTGGGGTGCAGGTTTAATCCTATTTATGAAAAAAGAAAGTCTCTCTTTCTTTCACCTGAGGATACTCCAATACTCATCCATTCAGAATGTGGAAAAATCTCCCAGTAACAGTCAACCATTCTGATAGTCTGATCATGGACTTCTAGGGTTTAACATTGTGATACATTATTTTCTGAGTTTTGTTTATGAGCCTCTCAACTAAGATAATTTATTATAACTCCCTGGACTAAAATAGTATAATAAGTATATCCTGATATATTTTGTTTCCCTTTGACATTGACCTATATTATCTACATCTTTATACCAGCTGTCTTACACATAGCTTTTTTACACTAATCTTAATAGTTTTTATCAAATTTGTAGCAGCTTATTTCAGATAATATTGTATTTATAATTTCCAGACAAATGAAATATTACTGACATTTGAGACTTTAGAATGTGATAAAGTTTGTAGAACAAAATATACTTTCAAGTGTATCACTGAACTCCAAATTTAGATTTTTCTATCTTTATTTGTAAAAATTTTAAATGTTTATTTTTCTTTTATGTTTGCATATGAAATTTCATGCTTAGGCTTTATAAATCCAGGGAAATGTAAATTTCACATAATAACTTGAATCATTTGAAAGAGAACAGCCCAGTGACATTTTGTACATTGTTCAGAGAGCAGCTCTAACTCCAACACACTCTCCTCACCTTGACCCGTCAAACCTGTTCCAATTAAAAAGTTTTCTCTTTTGCCTCTTCTCTCAGCACCTGCTAACAACCAGTTTGCTTTTTGCATCTACAGGCTCACTTAGCATATATACTTTACATAAGTGAAACTATGTATCTATTTTATCTGGAAGACACTATTTAAAAATATATTTTTTAATTGAGTTCAGGAAAACAGCACTGGCCTGTGTGCCAGGATCTCCAGGCTTACCTCTAGATCCTGGTATGGACTGGCTCCCTCTATAAACTCATACAAATGATGATGGCATCTTAATTTTCTTTCTATTTTAGCAGCATATCTCTATTAATTTATAAAAATTATTTCCAGGGCCAGGGATTTAGCTCAGTGGTTCCAGTGCCTACCTTGCAAGTGCAAGGACATAGGTTCAATCCCCAGTTCACCACATACAATATTGGGTTTGGAGACTCATGCCCAGCAGCAATCAGTACCACATACCACAGTGCTGGGTGTGGTGGCTCACGCCTGTAATCCCAGCACTCTGGAGGTAGAGGCAGGAGGATTGCTGTGATGTGACTTTGAGGCTGAGTTCAGGGTGAGCCTGAACCACAAAGTGAGACCCTGTCTCAAAAAAATAAAAATAAATTATTTCCACATAATCACTGCATTTGACCTATGTGTTGGTAAAACTTTAATATTAAGCATATATTTATTTCCTGCATAAAACACAATGTTCCTTTTTTAAGCCAAAATTTCAGAATGAAGTGATCGTAATCATCATGCTTATGTCATACTGCTCAAAGAGCGTTTTTCCTCAACCATGGATATATTTGTCAGATGTAATTGTTACAAAATCCTATCAATAGAAAGTTAACATTACTAACATACATATTAGTAATTCCAGTTTCAGAAATATTTACAGAATGTTACTGTAACAAATAAATAAAATGATGCTGATATATGCTAATAAATAGAATAATATAATATAAAAATGAACAGAATCTTAAAAAGTGCTATGTTACTGTATTTTCATATATGGCATTTTTAATATTTGAATTAGTATTATGCATAAAAAACCTAACATCCAGTGAATATTTTTTCAAATTGTTATACAAGGTACTTAGTTTTAAATTTTTATTTTGGAGAATAATTTGCTTTTTCCAAAATTTGATCTTGAATTGTATGGTTTTTGTTTCAACAATATAGTCTAAAAAACTAGAAGCTTCCAAAAATTAGCCTCTATTTCAAAACTACCTTGCACTTTGATTCTTCAGAGCAATTTAAAAAGCATTCTATTTATCTTATTAAAATAGCAATTTATAATTATTTTTATGACAGATAAAGTGGAGTACAAAGTGAAACGTTTGATTAAAGTTCTAATTGAACAACTTATTTACATGATTTAACTGCTACAAAGTAATTGCATTAATGTATTCCCTAAAGATGGCAGGTTCATCCACATATGTCTCTTACAATGCACAAGGAATCATCAAATAATATTAAAAAATTAAAATAGATCATTCAGAAGAGATGTAACTGTGTGAAAAATGAAGCATTTCAAATCCATATATAGGCAGTATATAAGATTACTCAGAAACAGTCTTCCCTATAAGTAGCCTACACACAAATGAACTTTATTACCATAAATATTGCCTTAAAGTGTCTAAAGCAATCACCATATTACAGAAACCAATTACTGTTCCATTGTTAATCTACTTAGCATTTTGATTTCTTTAAATAAAAAATTAAGTAAGACTCTAAACTATTTGAGTAAAAGATAATATCCATAAATGGTGTATTAAATTTAGTTCCAAAAAAATTGGTGCTTACTTGCCCTCAGTAACACTTCTTTTAGAATTCTATTTTTAATATTGTCAGTGAGAAGAAGTCAGTGAAGTGCCTTCATTTAATAAATTGATGCGTCTTATTCCATTGACAAAAATGTCCACAAACAAGAATTTGAGTCATAACAGATTCAACTTCTTGTGGAATTCAGAAGGAAGTTTATGATCTTTAAAGTTATATAACCCCAAAGTAGAATTCTAAGAGTCTCACGGAATATCAGAGTTCATTCTTATTTTCACTCATGTCTCATTTCCTGAGTTAAAGTCTCTGAGGCTTGGGTAGTGCTTAATTCACTTTCATAAAACTTGAAGTAACTCTGTTGAGATTGATACATACTGGTCACTTAGAACATGCTAATTCCATTTTTATATCTTTGCTTGATCTCAGCTCAACCTCTTCAGTAATACTGTTACCAAATTTTACCTGAGATCTTCCTAAGGAAAATAACAGTTTTAAATTCATGATACTGATAAACAATTGCAGAGTAAAATCAAAGGAATTAAAAATGCTCAAATAATTCTAAGACTTTTTCATCTCTCGTTATCACATACTAAATCTGCAAAAGCATCTCAATTACAAGCCCTATGGCATGTGACCATCAAGGCTAAACTGCACTGGCATTGACTGGCAGGAGCTCAGGAGAAAATGAAAGTCTCTTATTCTGTCTCTTTAATCAGCAGTTTCTCTGCTGTAAGTGGGTTCCTGAATTCCATAATATTGCTCTTTATCCTTCACAGATAAGCTTGTAATGACTATCAGGAGTAGTGTGGGTCATGAACATACATTACACTTTTTAAAAGCATCATACAAGTCAGACTTGAGTCAGAAGAGTTTAGTCTACTATTTTCTACTTTCCATCATTACTTTTTTTTAGAAAATGGAGAGTTGCCAATAAAATGACCAGTGTAGACATTTGAAAGAGATGGGACATAAATAAATTCAATCCATAAAAGTAATCATTCTCTTTTCAGGTCTCAGAATGTAGGTGATGATCCTTAAGGCTATGTAGTTCTAAACGCAAATCCAGTTGTGTGTGTGGGATACCACAATCTACTTATTTACTTTTCGTGATAGAGATAAGACCCAGGACCTTGGGTATACTCCCTACTTTATATAATCACTGTTCCAAACCATGCATTGTTTTCTTTATGAAGCTAAATATGCTAATCCTGAGTCCACTTATTTGAGAAGTCCAGAGTTTTTGTTTTGTGTGTTTATTCAATTTAGCTAAACTGAACTATAGTTTCCTAAATATGTGCAGTCAGTACAAAGTAAATTGAAAGGCAAAACAAAGCAGTGTCATTATGCTCTTAAACATTAAAATTTAAATTTAAATATTAGAGAGCTTTGACTTTCAAATCAAAAAGCTGATAGGCCTCATTCTTAGCTTTCTTACTGAGAAGACTTCACACACCTTTGTGTCTGTGAGCAGCACTAGTTCTTTCTCATTTAATAAGAAGAAAATACATAATCAGTTCACAGCCAAATCACTCACAAAGAGAGGATTCCAGAGATCTCGGGTTTATTTCTTTTTTTTAAATCTTTATTGGTACATTACATATATGCATCATGATTGCACTCCATATCGGGGATTTGTACCAGTATAAGACACAATTTAATTCTAATTTTTTCCCATAGCCCTACCCACCCTACCACCCCCCTACATACATAAAAATGTCTTTCTTTTCATTTTTGTTATAATATCATTATTGTTCCCCCTTCACCCTATTTTAATTTGAGTATTTTCTATTTCACTATATATAACATACAATTCTAGGACTCATTTACATATTCATTTTCTCATACCAGAGAAAAGATGCGATATGTACCTATCTGTTCCCTACTTATTTCACTTATAGGATATCCTCAAGGTATGTCCATTTAAGTAGAAATGATTCAAACTTATCATTTTTATGGCACAGTAATACTCATTCCACAGCTTTTCGTTTTTAAAAAATGTTACAAAAGCCAAACAAGCTTTGCAAACTTAGCAAATGAAAAGCAAGAAAATATGTGAGTGGGTTCACAATGCTATTCTTTTATTTTTATTCTGAGATAAAATTAATAGACTTAATCATTCACTGACCCACACAGTGCTGTATATTTTTTAATCCACAAGAAATACTATCTATTATGAATTTACTGAAGTTGAACTAGAACCACTGACATATGAGTTAATTATTCTTAACAGCGATTTTAAGATCAACTTGCAATCTTGTTTTCTTTGCTTACTTTGGAAATATTATATGTATATTGTTATTATTAACAAATATCAGAATAAAAGTTTCTATCCAGACATCATAAATGTTGATAGCTGTATTTATAAATATCTGCTGTTTGTATATGTTTTAATTCAGTACTTCAAAATAAATACAATAAACTTAAAAATAAAATTATTTTCACATTTTGACTTATATGTTTAAGTTTTAAGGAAAAGTTTTCAAATTAACATAGCCTCTTCCTATATGATCTGAAAATCCTCTATGAGTGCTATTATTAACTCTAATAGTATCTTTTTATAATACACAGTTTGTATGACAATAACATTGACCCATGGTGAAAGATTCAGCCAAAAGTGTGCAAAATGGGCTCCAGAAGTCTGGCCAAATACGGTTTGGAAATCAGAGTCATAATTAAGATAAATTACATTTGGTGAGGTGTTTTCAGTCTATTTTACTACTGACACCTCTCACTCAACATGTGTCTTTCATTACTGGCTTGTATTTTTGCAATATATTTCTATTAACTGCTTTTATATCAGTAAATCATATAATTATATGATATAATTTTATTAAAATAGATAAATTACTGAAGTATTCTAAGTTTGTTTTTTTTACTGTTAGTGAATATGGTGTTTTTGTGGTGTTACAGATGGAAGCCAGGACCTTGCTCATCCTAGACAAGCACTGCACCATTGAGCTACACCTGTGGCACAATGTATAAAGATTTAAATAATGATTTTTACATAAAACAAAGTTAGCTGATTTAATTAAATTTATTTCAGGAAACAGTATAAGTTATCTTCTTAATATTGTTATGAAGTAATATTTGTAATCAATATTAGTCAAAGTGACCATTGTTTATTCCAGTTGTCATGAAGACTTTCATTTTTATAATGGTCTTGATTTAAGGATTTCCTTGGACTTATTTCTTCAGTATTCTACAACAGGTTTGAATGAAGGCAAATATAATCAATTTCTTGTGAGCAGCATATTCTTACAAAGCATTCAAGGCTGGAATTTTTTAGATTGAAATAATATCAAGTATAGTATAAGTACAAATTTTGAGTCATCGATCAGCCAAGGCCACACCGTACTATAAAGCTCTTGACATACGTGCTCTGAAGGAACAGAGGTATTCATGCGACAGACAAACAAAATTCATCAGTTTTTCTTGGTCTTGATTTGAAGGTTCACCTTAATGTACTATTTTATATTGATGTTTGCTGAAGAAGTGAAATCCTGCACTTCTTTAAAAAAGTAGTGCAAAGAAAATCTCATGTGTTTAAAAAAATATTTCATTAAAACATTTATATTAGCGCTGAAAATCTTCATGAGCACTGACTAAATTTTATTATACTGTATTTATTTCTGTGACTTTTTGCTTTATGATTTATTTAATATTAGAGATCTCAAATTCCTCAAAAAGCTAGGATTGGAGGTCCCATTTGACCCGGCCATTGCCCTGCTAGGTATATACACACAAAAATTAAAAGACTAATATCACAATGACATATGTGCACCCATGTTGATAGCAGCCCAATTTGTGATTGCTACATCTCAGAAACAACCCAAGTGTCCATCAGCTGGAGACTGGATAAAAAAGCTGTGGTTCTTCTACAGAATGGAGTATTACTCTGCCATAAAAATGATAAATTTGAATCATTTATACTTAAATGGACATACCTTGAGGATATCCTCATAAGTGAAATAAATAGATCACAGATACGTACATATTGCATCTTTTCTCTGGTACGAGAAAATGAAGATGTAAATGAGTCCTAGAATTGTATGTTATATATTGTGAAATAGAAAATACTCAAAGTAAAATAGGGTGAAGGGGGAAAAATAATGATATTATAACAAAAACAAAAGGAAAGACATTTTATGTATATAGAGGGGTGGTAGGGTGGGTAAGCCTATAGGAAAAAATGAGAATTAAATTGTGTCTTATGCTGGTACAAATCCCCGATATGGAGTGCAATCATGATGCATATATGTAATGTACCAATAAAGATTAAAAAAAAATATATTAGCGATCTCAAAAGTCCCTAGTGAGATCATTGTTATAGTATGTCATTTATTACTAATATTTAGTTCTTATTTCATTAGTTTGATAATCAAAATTATGCAATAATAAGTTAATGTTCTAGTTCAGAGCAAGAGCATATGTTCATGGCAAGCCAATTAAACTGTCAATTCATCATTTTTCAGGAATTGACTTTGGAAGGTGTTCTCTTTACCCATTAATTTCTCATTACTATACATTTCTCTCAGATGTACCCAAAAAATAAGGCTAAGGAGTTCTGATATTTCTTTTTAAACTTTGATTTTTTATCACAAATCTAAGACATGAGTAAGAGTTAGTTTCTACATTTACAAAAAATTAGTTTCTATTTTTAAGCAAGGATTCACCATCGCTATCTTATTAACAGATAGAACATTCTAGCAATTTACTGATGCAAACATCTCTGTTTTGGTTAAGACTGAATTGAGAACTAGTCAAAAAATTGAAATAAGAACATATTAACATATACCGTACATTTATTCAACGGGATGCCTTTTTGTCAACATATATTTTTCCATGTATACTAGGCAGTCTTTTGCTCTTTGTCTTATGACTGTGTCCTTTCATAACTCTAATATGTGCTTATGTCTATGATAACATTTTCTAGACAAAAATGTATCCATTTCTCTTCTTTGTTGTTCAAATCTTTATTGGTACATTATGAATACACATCATCATCGCATTCAACATTGAGATTTTTTTACCAGAATATGACAAATTTGATTCTCATTTTTCCCATTCCTCCGCCCATCCTACCACTCCCTACCCCCTACATATATAAAATTTGTTTCTTTTTTTATTACTATCACATTCTTTCTCCCTTTATTCACCCCTACATCCTGTTTCTTTTTTAATATTTTCTGTTTCACAATATCTACTATGTATACTAGAACACATTTATTTCTTCATTTTCACATATCAAAGAAAAGATATGATATTTACACATCTGTGACCTATTTATTTCACTTATAGGATATCCTCAAGTTACATCAATTTGAGTATGAATCACTCAATCTTACCATTTTTAATGGCAGAATAATATTCCATTCTATAAAAGAACCACATCTTCTTTATCCAGTCTCCATTTAATGCACATTTTGGTTCTTTCCAAGATTTAGCTATCATAAATGGAGCTGCTGTAAACATGGGTGTACATATGTCGCTATGATATGAATCTTTTAATTCTCTGTAGATACCTAGCAGAAAAATTGTCACATCAAATGGGACCTCTTCTAAATTTAATGTCCATTGTTAATGACCAATAGATGTGCTTCCTTCTTGTCCATTATAGAGTCAACTCCATGCAGCTGCCAATAACAGGATGTTTCTCAAAATACTCTCTAACTCTTTCACACTCTATTTTCCTTGCTGAAAACACAATAATATTTGCAGTGCAAGGCAGGGCATGGTGATAATTTTAAAACCTCTTAATGGAGATTCACTGTTGTTAGGATATGAACAGAGTCCACAGGGTTATTTATAATGGCTGACATCTTATCTTAGCTAATATTGTAGCTTCTCCACCCTGCAGGTGCTCTCTAACGTTGGTCTTCCACCTGCTATAAGACGTTTTCTGCCAACTTCTTTCTACTTCCAAATTAGTACTTTCTCAAAGAACGCACTTCCCTCTAAGACTTGAATGTGGATCTCAATAACATACTCAGAGCCTTCTTGTACCTCTCACCCCAGTTAGAATTGTTTAATTCTTGGGATTTTCTCTTGAAGAATGTTGTTTCTTCTTGACCATCAGTATTAGGAGTACACGGGCAGCATCTGGTTTATTTTCTCTGAAATCACCCTTGCTAGAATGAAGTCAGATACCTAATTAAAATTTAATTGAGTAAATAAAAGAATAGCCAGTGTTACACAATGAGCCTCCCATCACATTAAACACTTTTCTATACTTGTAGAAATATGAACAGACTTATATATGTTGGGACCAAGTCCCACAGAGACAGTATCTTAGGACAATACATGATTTCAAAATCCAACCACAAGCTTTATGACTCAGATGAGGGCCATCCTTTCATGTGGAAGAAGGCAAAGGGGTAAACTTGGGCACAGTACTTAAAGCAAAAACCTAGTACTTCCCCCACCCTCACTTGTTACCAGGTGGTTTCTATACAGGAGCGATTAGGTCATTCCATTGTTAAAGTGCAGAAGTGAGTCACTACAGAAGCCAACAGCAACAACTGGATCACTGGTTACTATAAAACAGTGCGTTCTAAAATAACACAATCTGTGTCTGTGTGAGTCGTTTGGGTGGACAGCTGCCAAGGAGACAAGTTCTGGGCTCAGAGGGAGGTTACAGGATACACGATGGAGGCTTTTAACAAAATGGCTGTTTTTATGTCAAGTTTGATCTCACAATATATAAGCTGTCAACCTGGCTTTCACAAAGGATGAAATTAAATTTCATATTTCTTAGCTATAAACTCAAATGCAAAAAGTTCTGTAATCAAAAAATTTAAGCTAATTCTCAGGATTTTCTTAGATTCAGATTTATTAATTAACCTTCATCAAACTGAAATGAGAAGAGATGCAACTTTTGTTTTCTATTTGGTGAGAATATTGTGCACAATGAGGGAATCAGCTCTTCTGTGACCCATAAGCTTCCTTTTCTTTGGAAAGAAAAGGAAAATAAGCTTACTTCCAATAAACTCATCTTTATCCCAAAGTTAGACTAAGGTAATGTGAACTAAAATAAATATAGAATTCCTCAACAATTTGGCACTCATTTATTTTTGAATCACTACTTTGTTCCAAATATTACAAGGAATATACTTTGGTAAGTATTAACAAAGAATTGGAGAGTGTCTGAGTAAGGCAAAAAAATGGAAGTAGGTTTGATAAATGGCTATTCAGGTTTGCAACTCTTGATTCCAGGACTGTATTCAATCAGACTTTTCATTCTGGGTGAAATGCATTTAGTCTTTGTGCCCTGAGTAACAGAGATTTGTTAAAAATTATTTGTTACTAGACTGGGGATTTAGCTCAGTGGTTCCGGTGCCAGCCCTGCAAGTGCAACACCCTGGTTTCAATCCCTCGTAACCATATACAACAATGCCAGGTGTGGCAGCAACCAGAATAACATACAACAGTGGTTGCTCATGCCTGTAATCTCTGGGGGAAAGGCAAGAGGACTGCTGTGAGTTCAAGGCTGAGCTCAGGGCTAGCCTGAACTACAAAAGTGAGACCCTGTCTCAAAAAAAATTTTTTTATGATTTTGGCCAGGCTGTTCATCAAGAAAACAATTTTCTAGCATTATACCTTAATTGTCCTTGAAATATTTTCATGAGTATTCTAATAGGAAAATGTGGATTAAGAATCATTAAGAGATACATTTTGCTATATATTTCAAAATCTCTTCAATATAATAATCTTATTTTATAACATGCCCTAAAGGATTTTAATTGATTTTATTGGTACACTTTATATACACTTCAAGATCACACTCTACATTGATAATTTGTACCATTACATGACATAACTCAATTCTCATTTTTTCCCATTTCTCTACCCACTCTATGACCCCCACCCCTGCCCCTGGAATACATAAGCTTTGCTTCCTTTTTCAACCATCAAATTTTGTAGCCATTATTAATTCAAATATAACAAAAATAAGGACTTCAGGAATGTTATAGAGAAACATAGCTCCATTTGATGATTTTTTTTTTTTTTTTGTATAAGGATAGGCAAAGGGGATGTTACCACAATCCCTGCTGTGATCCTGGCATCCTGTTAGCTATTGCAACACAAAGTAAATTAAAGAATAAAGACAAGAAATGAGATTTACAGAAGAAGCTGAGCTTTGGGCCTGATCACTGCTGCTTTGGGAAACAAAAACAAAACACTTTAGCTTGACGCTGCTTATTGGGTTCATAGGAAGTAGAAGATGACTCAGAGGGTGACAATAATCTTAAATTGACAAGGATGTTATAATTGAAAGAAGTACCAGATGACTTGGAGTGTGGCAGTAATTTTATGACCGTGAGGATTTTACACTGATGAGGATCTTAGGTGGATGAAGAGCTTAGGTTAATTAAAACAGTGAAATGAGCAAAACATTCTTACAACACTATGTAGGATGAGTTAAACTGCTGAGGAATTTTTCCTTCCCTAGGTGAAAACTTTCTACTCCGTACTCAAAGAACCAGGCTACCTCACTGGTGTAACCTTGACCTTGAGCATCACAGAATCCCAGGACTATTGAGGCCTCTAACAGCCCTAATTCTAATTCAACCGTGAAATGATTTTCCAAAAAAATTATGTAGAATGACACCTGACATTCTGAGCCAAAACAAAAAACAATTAA
This sequence comes from Petromus typicus, assembly GCA_004026965.1. NCBI lineage: Eukaryota > Metazoa > Chordata > Mammalia > Rodentia > Petromuridae > Petromus > Petromus typicus. The sequence goes on along the minus strand of PVIR01023156.1, from coordinate 6,869 downwards.
TGAAATCTTTTATATCATAAGGTTTAAACTTTCCTTTCTGCAAAAAAAGAAAAAATGTAGTTGTTATTCTGCTCCTGTTTATTATGAAGAAAAAAATAAGATCAGAAATATTTTGTTTTATAAATTGCATAGATATGCAAATCTGATATCAAAAAATATACTATCTAAAATATATTGATGTTTTCCTATGTTGATAAAAAATAAAAAGAAAAGCTACTACAAGACCAACTATAATTTTTTTCAGATTTCAAGATCTGTTAATTATAAACAAGAACATTTATGTATCCAAGTAGTTTTACATTACTTGTATCAGTACAGTGAAATATTCTGAAACATTTCTAGATTTCTAGCACAATTTCAAAGAAATCTTCTCTAGAAATGACATCATTTTATCATTTTTTCATTAAATTTCATATAATCATCTGTATAAAAGAGGAAAATTATTTTAGACAACAACATATTAAAGATTAATATATTGAACTATTCACAGAAAATCCTTGAGGTTATTAGAGAGCATAGTAATGATTTTCAAAATATTTTCTTAAAATACCAAATGAACAGAATAAACTCACTTGATAACCTCAGACAAATCATTTTACTTCTACATGTTATCTATTTTGAATATGGTGTGCTAATTCAATTACTTCTCCTTTCAATTTCTTCTTTCATTTTTTTGTTATTTCCCTCATTTACCACCACCTAAATAGAAACATCTTTAAGGATGCTATCAGTCTACTGAAAATTATAACTATCTAAGGTTAGATTTTTATACAACATAAGTAAGGTATATATATCCTATGTTTCCTGACCTTACAACACTCAATCTTAGTTTTCTGTAAAAAAGCTTTCAAAGTACTAGATTTAATCCAAAGAAGCAGAGTCAAGTCTCTTTTAATTTAGAATTGTTACTCAAAACTTGAATAAATTCATTAATAGATGATTCAGAGTAAGCATTTAATTCCAAGGTTGAAAGGAGGATTCTGCTTGAAGAAGTCCATCTTCAAGAATGATATATGTTCACCTGTCAAACTATTAAACTTTTGATACAATCTAAAACAAGTAGAAGTGAATTTCAGTATCTGAGTTATGCTTTCTTTTAAAAAGAAGAACTTAGACTTTATTTTGTCAGTGCACAGTGTTTCACGTTTAGAAACCAAGAAAATGTTCTTCATTTAGAACATGGAAAGATTAAGCAGAACTCATATGTGCAAGTTGGAACTCAGGTAAGTGAAGGTTCCTAGTTTAGATGATCTTTTAGGTCATATTTCTGATCATTTAAAGATTAATTTGGCAACAATTTATGTTTTAAGAATTCTAGTGTGCTGCATTTTAATTGTGTCCGCTGTAGAAAAATAGAAGTACATGAGACTGAGTTATAAAAATGGTCAGAGATGTCATAAATATGATAGGAATTGTAGCACTAAATTTTCACTTGTTATTTTCTGTTGTTTCTCCAGGGTTTATTTTATCTTACCTTACTCCTCATGTTTCCTTCCTTTTACCTTGGGGATTAGTTTGCTCTTCTTTTTCTAATTCCTCAACTATAAAGTTGGTTTTTGATCTGAGGTCACTTCTCTTGACTGTAGCCATGGTCAGGATGTATTTCTCTGCATGTTATATTTTCAGAATGCCAAAAATATTGTAATATTGTATTTTATTGTATTAATTATAAATTATTTTAATTTTTTTAATGATTTCCTATAATGTTCCACATATCTGAGTAGTTTTTAGTTTTTGCTGCTATTGTTTTCTGTCTGTTCCTTACTGATTTTATTGGTACATTTTAGGTATATATTATGATTACATTCATCATTGAGAATTTGTACCTGTATGTCGCATATCTTATTCTTACTTTTTTCCAATTCTCCTGTCCACCCTTCAGTTCCTTCACTCCTTACATGCATAAACCTTGTTTCCATTTTTTTCCTTTCTACCATCAATATTCTGTTTCCCTTCTTTGCTTTCCCATGGTCCCCTCCCAAGCTCCTCTTTTCCTTTGGGTATCTCCCTCTTATTTCACAATTTGTCATGGAAGATATTATGAGTAATTTTCAATTATCAAGGCTTACTTTCTGGAGGAACATATTGCCTAACTTGGATAACATTCTATTTTTCCAGGAAGAACATGTACTCCACTGTTGTTAAGTAATGTGACATACATATACCTGTTAGATGTCACATATGACTCCATTTATATCCTTTCTTTTCTATCAATCCTCTGTCTGGTAGCTCTGTGTTATTAAAAATGATATATCTCAAATTCTTATTGTAAAATTATCTATCCCTCCTTTTAGTTATGTCCATGTTTGCTTTATATTATATTCTGTTCTGTTGTTTTCTATGTATGTGTTCACAAATGTTATTGTTTCATAAATTAATTCTTTTAACTGTAAGATATGCTTTTTTGTTTCTTCTAACCATTGTAGTTTACACTTTAATACTGGTATGTCTGTCCAGCTTTCCTTTTGTTTTCTTTTGAATAGAATGTTTTTTTCTCTACATTCATTTCCAATCTTTAATGTCCCCTAAAAAAACAGCAGAGAATGGTTGATTCTCTCCACTGGACCCTCTCTACAGATATTAAAACTCTTGGATCACTCACATGTTACAGAAAATGGTGTCATTTTTGCACATAACCTACACATATCTTTTGTATTTAAAGCATCTCTATTTAAATTATGATACCTACTTCAATGTAAATGCTATGTTACTAGAAATGATACTGCACTGTTTAAAGAACTTTAAGAAAAATTGGTACATTTTCAGTAAAGTTGGATTTTTCCCAAATGTGTTCAATCTGCAAATAGATTAAATCATGTGTAGAGAATCTGTGTTTAGTGAACGCTGTCTGAATTCCTGTAGTTATTATTATTTCTTGCTAAAGTTAGATCCAGGATGTTCCCTAGTTCTCTCATGACGTCAGAGATAGAGCTTTTACTGGGTGATTGGGTCATGGAGTGTTAGACTTATTAATGGAACATCTTTCTTTGGCCAGACCCTTCCGCCACAGCTTGGAGCCAGCTAAATATGGACTAAAACTGGGAACCAAAATAAACTTCCCCTCATTTATATGGTGGGGTTTGTTGTTCTCACTCACTTTTTAAAATTGGTGTATATTGGTCATACAGATTAATAGATTTCCTTTTGGCAGATTTCTACATGTACCATAACATACTGCAGTCATACCTCGTCCCATATAATTTCCTTTATCTGACCCACCTCCTTAGCTTCACAGATTTTAGGGGAGATTCAATATGAATAGAGTATTTTTGGTGTTTTAACCTGAATGTTAAAGATAGCATAGCAATGGATGCTCTTTTTTTGTTCTTTTTTTTAAATTTTGTGCACACTTATTCCTTATAATTAAAGAATTTTACCTTTTTACATTTAAAGTGATCATTGGCAAAGAATTAGTACGAGAAGTAATCAAAGAAATACAGTGAATATTTAAATTTTTAAAAATTTTTATAGTCACACATTGTCATTAAACCTTCTTGAATACTCCTTTTCACAAAAAAAAAAAAAAACTTGTCTCGTCCCTCTTGCCACTTTGTGAAGCAGTTCTAGAAGTCCTCTTCTGTGTCTTTTCCTGTAGCTGTCTTGATGTCCTAAGTGAATTAAAGTTTAGGGCAATTTATGTCAAATAAAACTTTACAGTTCTCATTTACACGCTCACCATACTTGGCATTGTACAACTTCTGGCCCTTCCGCACACAAGATAATAAACAAATAAACATTTGCTAACAAATAAACATTTGCAAATAAACATTTTTGATCAGTTCAGGGTATTCAGCCAGCACAATGCAACTGAGAGTTTTTGTTTCGTTTTTGGTACTGAAGATCAAACTCTGGACTTTGTGCTTATGAGGCAGGCTCCTGAACCAAGGAACTAAATCTTCCGCTCCTACGACTGACGATATTCATGAAAGAAGACTTCTAAAACTGATTCCGAAGGCGACAGTAGCAGTGAGATGAGGGTGGTGCAAACAGGGCAAGATTATTCTGTGCAAGAATAATGGCAAAGTGTCATTCACTAGAATTTTTTAATAATTTAAACGCCTCCGTGTTTTTTGTTACTACCTCATTATGCATTTCAAGAAGGTAATTTCATGGATGCCTTTTGTTTGGCATGTATCTTTGGGGTGTATCTTTCCAGCTTAGTTGAATGTTTTCAGTCTTGGCTAAACAACTACCACATCTGAGTTCCTTTAAAGATACTTTCGAACAAAAATTATCACAGAATGCGGCATATTATTCATGTTGCTTTTTAATTTTGTGAACTTTTTCATTAAAGTCTAGCATCTAAAGATTTTAATATCCTATTTATGGAAATTAGATACTTCTGCTTCTCCAGATTTTTGTTTTCATGAAGTTTGTTTATATATTTAGTATTATTAGAATGGTTGAAAACTATAAAAATAATTGAACTTATGGTGGTACTTTCCAAAGTTGTTTTATGGTAAAAGTTTAGAATCTTCATATGTCTTCTCTGAGAATAACTTCTGATGTAAACACAATCATGAACTTTCAAAATCACTCACGTAAAGTGATATTTGCGGAGGTTACATTTTCCAAAGATATATTTTCAAGCCTTTGCTCCTAACTTATAGAAAGTCAAAGCACACTACAATCCTTCATTGCTTGTACCTGAGAGTTGCTGTTTTCACCTGTAAACTTTCCAAGTGCCTCTCACCACCTTTCTGGCCTCAATTGATTTAAACAAAGCCAAATAAGGTTTCTTTTGTCTGGTTTTTTCGTTTGTGTGTGTGGTTTTTTTTAGCTGAATCCTTTTGGGATAATAATTCAATCATTTGTGAATAAAGTATGCTCTGTTACACATCTCAGACATTTTGCCACAAACAAGTAAACAACAAATCCAATTCTGCTTAGTGTCTTACAGTGAAGTGATGAGGTGGTATTTACTATGGGACTCAGTTTATGAGTTTCAGAGGAGAGTAATTAATCATATTCTTTTTGTCCACATTCTGAAACATTTGGCTGATGTAACAATAGCTTTTAGTAATAAATCCTTTAGTTTGTTATCTACTTGTGTACTAAACATGACCTATATGAGTTATTCATTCTAATCAAGGTTGACTGTTTTCAAACCCATAGCGTTGGATTTTTCTATTTATCTCAAAATTTAGCTTACAACTTATAGGTTCTAACTTATATAAACTCCACGAAAGGACGTTCATATACTCATAGTGTTTCTGGAGAGACTTAGTTAACAGAAGATCTTTTAAAATATCAGTGGAAACAGAAATTAGAAAAGTATTCCTTCCTCACTTTATTTTGGGGTTACTTCTATCTCTCAGCAAATGAACCTACACTTTCCAAGCCAGACTTCTCATCAGAAAATTTTTGATAAAGCTGCTCTCCTGGGTTTCTTATACAGAGAATAGGACAAATGATGACATCACTCATAGTATCCTGTGAGTACTAGGATGCCTCCTGCAGGTTCTTTATTTCTTATTTACTTTATTTAGTCTCTTTATTAAGCCTTTCAACAATTATCTTAATTTAACTGCTGTCAGTATCCAGCTGAGATGTTGGCTGATAAATACACTAAGTACAAAGCTTTGAAACTTAGTATATTAATTATCCATAAAATATAACTCTGGGAGTAAATACATCAAAATACAAATATTGAGCTTTCTTTTAGGGGAATCCTGTAATGTTGTATAGCAATCAAATGATAAAATATCTTCTGAAATACACGATGACAATATGCCTTATATTTCTTTACATATAAATGTATCCAGTTAAACATTTATATTTATGGCTACAATGTTTTAAGTTATCTGTAACCATATTTGCTGGGTTTAAGATATTTTCTCTAGCCCAGTAGCATATTAATTAATAAATAATCGCATTGTTCGAGTTGAATTCCTTATAGGAATGCTGGTGAAAATGACTTTTTGCTAGTGACTATTATTTTGGAAAAGAATGATAATGTATTAGAAAAGCAGAGATTCAAACATGTTGGGGTTTGATTCTTTTTTTAATTTTAAATTAATATGAAAAAATTATTTTTCTTGTATTGGAGCTTTTAAGGTCTTCTAAGATAATCCCAGTTGAATGAGAATATGACATAAAATATCATACTAAATTTGACAAATTCAAAATGATATTTAAAGACATGATAAAAGGAATATTTGAAAAATCTCTTTAGATAATCTTTTAAAAGTAAGATACAAGAACAGTTATTGACAGTTGCGTAAGTACCGTTCTTTTAATTTTTAAGAGAATTTAAGACAAGTTATCTGGGAACTCAGAAGTTTCAAAGATAGAACTGGTTATCAAAAATAACATAACATGAGGCTGAGTAGTTTCTGAAAATAATTATAGATATCATATTTATCAAGCTTCCTACTCATACAGGATTACTTTAAAATATAAAACAGATATATGTCAAGTGCTATTCAAGAAACAAATCCCTGGGGCAGGGAGTTAGCTCAGTGATTCTGGAGCCTGTCTCGCAGGCTCAAGGACCAGGGTTCGATTCCCCGGTAACCACATAACAATACTGGGTTGGAGACCCACACCCAGCAGCAATCAGTACCACATACCACAGTGCAGGGCGTGGTGGCTCCTGCCTGTAATCCCAGCACTCGGCAGGCAGAGGCAGGAGGATTGTGATGTGAGTTGGAGGCTGAGCTCAGGGCCAGCCTGAACCACAAAGCGAGACCCTGTCTCAAAAAACCTAAAAAAAAAAAAAAAAAAAAAAAATCCCTTCATACTTTCAAATCCTGCTTATTATTTATATTTTATCCCATAGATCATCCATTTCTAATACAAACTTATGTATTGCTGTTAAAATAGACATTGGTTGAAAAGTACTGATATTCTCTGACATTCTTCACTAT